>JAZGTI010001744.1:0-41488 GCA_036877585.1 Botia kubotai | reverse complement strand
CAGAATTTTCAGAGGAAAGCACATTATCTGTGGCAGGTGCGACTGCTTTAGACTTTCTGAATTTAGATGTGAGAGTGCATGATGCTCATCTGCCACAACGTTACAGATGAGCATTTTTAACCTATCATGCAATGTATTTATCAAAGATAATTTTTTTGCATTGAAACTCTTGCATCCAGAATTGAACAGGCATGATGCTTCTGTTAGACTTAATATATCTAAACTCCCCTTATTTGCAATGAGCAAATTGCAAATTTGTTATTTGTTCAAATAACAAATTTATTTGAATTAATGCAATGTAAGTCGCTTTGGATAAAAGCGTCTGCCAAATGCCTAAATTTGCAGACTGCCTCATTCAAGGCGCAAAAGCAGTTCGCTTTTAAAACAACAGTCCGCGGATCTGTTAACTGAGCGGAGGACCTCGACCTCGTAAATGAGATTGACAGGCAAATGAAGGATAAACGGCAAATGAATTGTTGGTCCCTTGGCCAAAGCTACTGACATTCAGCGCTTATGTTATTGTATGACTCACGTCACCGTCCATTAGACCGCCACAGCTCTGATGTAAAACTCCATTATCGTGTCCTGTGAAGCATCTCATTGGCTCATAACGTCACGTCCCATGAAAGAAATCCATAACCTGAACAGGTGGTCTGAGTTGCCAGATTGGAGACTGTTTTTACACGCCTCTCTAGAAGCTGTTAATACAGCCAGTATCTTCTGGCTTTGATCCCGTGTAACTACAAAACGCGCTCGCCTCCGAGAACTGAGATGACGTGGAAAATCACAACGTGACAAATCTCACCTCCCGTTCCCTCAATGAGGCCGATTCGATCCGGATAACCCAAGCCAGATCTGTCACGCCACGTTCAGTGCAATCTACATAAACATTTTAATCATGAGAAAATCGCGCATTCGCGGTGGCAAGACAAGGACTAAGTCGATGCAAATGCACCATGGCCGTCTGATTCAGAAACCTAATTATTATGGATTTCTTTTGCTGAAACCCAAAGCGTCTGCTTCACTGTACTGTACTTAAGAAAAATCGTTTGACACGTTATATTCTCATGTCTCTTTAGAAATAACGATCTAGCGCTCAAGTACCTTCATGATATTAGGTGTCGCGAAGTCTCACTTATAATGATTCCAGAAAGTTATTTGCCGTGAGGTCGTATCGAGGGCATCCGAAGGTCTTTCTGAAACTTTTACTGCAGGTAAATTGGTGTCAGACTGGTTCTGCTCTGCGGTAATGAGAAAATTATTCCGGTAGCAATGACTAAGATCACTAATGTCAATAAATAGCGGGTAAATCCGGAGGTTAATTACCAGATTTTGACTAAACGAATCGTGTTTGTTGTTGTCGTTTCAATCTTTGAATGATTTTTTTCTTTTGTGAGTTTCTTATACACTCTTTAATATGTAATTAAATTGAAGTGGGTTTAGTTCAACATAACAAAATAGATCAGGATTTCTCATGCCAAACGATAGCTTTGTGTGAGGCTGGAAACTGCAACGCTTTTTAAAAATGAACAAAAATCAGTTATTGAGCAAGTACATAACAGATCTTACCCTGATTCGCAATGGTAATTTAATAATAATGATTTAGAATTGGAGCTGTCAGGTCTGGTTTCTCGGGAAATGGCAGTTTGACTTCATTTATTTGCATAGTAAATGAGTGGAAAAAAATTAAAAAGAAGACCCGGCTACTATTTTGCGGTTGCTGGAACGAAGACGCGTTTGTAGCAACCTGCAATTTTATATTCCGAACAGTGATGGCGATAGAGAGGCAAAAGTAACGGAATGCAGCTTGAAGTGATTTTTTAATAATAATCTAAGCTGTTAAATGCTGTAGTATAAACTCAAGACTATAACTCATGACTTATATTTTGGTCTGTTTCTTATTTAAATCGGTCATCATGGCTTCAGAGGACTAGAAATATCCTGCAGGAGTTGTATGAACCACTTGAAGGAGATTTTATATAACATATTGGGATTTTATAGCACCAGTCTTCATTTTTCATTTCATTGTATGTGAAATAGTGGCCATTTAGTCTTAAAAAATCATGTTTAGATAATCAGGTTTGAAATTACGTGAGGGTAGGTATATAATGGCAACATTTTGGAATGAACTACCTATTTAAATACTTTGCTTACCTCTCAAAAGAAAATGTAATTTATTTGAATTAAATTGTTACTTAAAATACAATGAAGCGTATCAGAACTACTGAGAATATAAGCAGATACATACTGTAAGTAGCCTACAATGCTCAGATATAATACAATAAAAAACACCATGCGATTGTTTTCAATACACCGTAAATGTACTGATTACTATTGTAGACGTGTGTTCTAAGTGGCTGTATATTCTCGGCTGACTGCAGGTCTACTTATCCACAATTACACCGCATAATTCCCTGCCTGACATTTTAATTAGACTAACTGCGGTGGAATGAGTCAGTCGTCAAGGAAGTTGTAAATGTAACCTTTGCTCCTGTTTCCAATGGGGACAGACATGTTGCACTTCCAGTACAATGAAGAACGAGCAGTTTGTTTTCAGCACGGCATGTCCACGAAACAAACTAGCTAGTTACTAGYGAGTTACTATAGTTTTGTTTTTAATGTTATTTTTTCACCTTTTGAATTAGATTTTATTTTTATATTTTTAGTTTTCATATTAATTTTAGTAAATTTTACTAGCTAGTTACTAGCGAGTTACTATAGTTTTGTTTTTAATGTTATTTTTTCACCTTTTGAATTAGATTTTATTTTTATATTTTTAGTTTTCATATTAATTTTAGTAAATTTTTAGTAAATTGTAGCAATTTTGTAATTTTATTATTCACTTATGTTTTGTAATGAATAGTCGCTAATTAAGTTGAATTCATTTTATTTCCATTGTAGGTTTAGTTTTTATTTAGTTGGTGTTTATTGCCAAGGCAGCGTTTCTTATTTTCGTTTACGTTACGTTTTTCAAATAATATTTGTGCCTGCGTTTTATTTGATGTCAGTTACCAGAAATGTTTTTAAAGGTTTAGTGTTTAGTAAACTATAATAACCTTACAGACCAGATTTAAAAAGCTCTTTGTTCTTTGGCTGTCATGCTCTTGTGATGGTTTGTGTCGTGTCTCTAAAACATGTCATCATGCTCCACTTTCAGACTAAGTTTACTTTATGGAAGCCGGCCAAAATTTGCTCCATCCTCTCAGAGCACAAACAGAACATTGTGTTGCTGGCTAAATGTGTTGGAGTGTATTCCTGTTGTGATGCAATTTCCTCCTCATGAAATGACATGTCACTTCTTGAGTTATCTAGTGGATTGCTGCTCCGTTGGCCAGTACGTCTCAACCTTTAACCCCTTGTGGGCTGTGTGAATGGGTCCAGTTAAAGCTCATTAGCAGTCAGCTCAGAGCAGTTTCATTACTGCCTCTCTTCTGAGGCTGGTTTCAGGGTGAAGAGGCTCTCTATCAGATCAGAGATCTGTATTCCTCAGCATCCTTCACAATCCCTGACCTGATGGTCTTCAGGGTTTAGGACATCAGGTCCATCACAGTCCTTCTGTCTGAAGACACCCGGTGTTCTGTGAGGTCCCGCCCTCCCAGTAATCTCCAGAATGATTGATTTGGAAGTATTGCGATCAGGCGTGCATGTTTGGAAAGATCATACAGCACGGTTGCAATCCAATGCAGGTCATGACGCAATTTTATTTTCTAACATTCTACCGCATGCCGCATGTCACTCCAAGTACAAGCTCATGTTATCACGTTGGTTTGCGATTAGTACCTGGGAAAGAGCCTGCTGCACTTTCCTGTATGGTAAAGCATTGATCTTTTCATTACTTAAGCTACAAAATAAACCGGAACAATATGAAAAACTATAACCATAATCTGAACGAGCTTGTTCTATTGTGTGCGCCCTGGGGAGCTTTACGTGCGGTGCTGCGCCGCACAATCTGTCGTTCATTTGTCTTTTATTCTCTGATTTGTGAGGCATCACTTTATCGTGTTATATTGTCCTTGGCTACGCGAGCCAAGGGTAAACACAGCAAAATTGCCTTTTTGCGTCATGCCACTTTTTGGGCGATGACGGTTTGCCGGGTTTCCATGACAACTAAGACTTGATTCTGAGATAAACACCCTGAGGAGACGCTGTACTCCAAGGCAGATAACATCACGCCAGGTGTTCCGCAAGCAGAAGACATTCTACAATGGTCCTCAACGAGCAGGGCGGAAGAGGAGAAACAACAGGGTGTCAGACCGCCCTCCTCTAAGAGTTTGTCACTTCATCACATACCCCTGCTGTTTTCTGCTGAGGGTGTAATCCTGTGGTCAATAAGGCACATTCAGGTTTCTGCTCAGGCAGTTGGCGACATTTTTTGGTGAGGTAAAGTCATTTGTAAATGATTCATCAACATACTCAGTAAAATGTTCATATCTTGGTTCTACAGAAGCGCAGTGTCGTCACGCAATCACAGACTCTCTGCGGTGTGTCTCTGATGATGGAGACATCCAGACCGGAGCTGGTGTTTGCTCTGGTCTTTTATAATATGACTGCGTATGAAACTTAAAAAGAGCTGGACGGTATGGGTCCAGTGACAGGAGCTGTGAAGCAGATATATGCACCATCATCTTTTAAAGCAGAGGGTTCTCAAATTTTGTAGTCGGTGACTCACTTTTTTGGTTTCAAAATTCTTATAGCTCCACACACGCCATGTAACAGAACTCAGCGACGCACTTTTTCAGTATTACTTTAGTATTACTTTTTTTAGTATTACTTTTATAGTTTATTTCCTTATTGACCACCGTGTCTTGCTGTTTATTTGTCTAACCCGATTTTAAAGCAGTTTTTTGTGCATTCTTTTTTCGATTTAAGAGTACCTCAGCTTTCGTTTCGTTCTGTTGTGCGCCATCAAGCTGTTTTGAGCACAAAATTGCGTTCCACGCGCGCATCCTCTTAGAGTTGAAAGCGCACATTCACATCTCACGCGGTGACATGCAACCTGGTGCTGTATTTGAGCTTAATTTAAACGCTGCGCAGGATAGTGTGAGCAGACGGTACCAGCAGGTGCTCGGGCAGAGAAACGTACACAGTGAGAACCTCTGATCTAAAGCCCTACATTCAGACTGTTTTCAGTCTCAGGTAAATTTGTGTTTTACACACGTGCATTGTGGTCCTGTCCAAATCAAATCAGACTGTTTTTCCTCCAGTATGTAAAAAGTACAGGGCAATTTACCTGCTTTTTTTTTTGGGTTACCTCTGGGGTTCTCTGAGAAACCTTCTGGATAAGAATATCTGTGATTGCAGTATTTATTTTTGCAGTACATCGGATTTATTTTGACCTTCACTGAATACTGTAACCACAGCTTATGTTCTTGTTGCCCTGACTGATGCATTATTACAGATGTAGAGCTTTTCACCGACGTATTGTGTAAAATAACAAGTTCAAGTACTGCTTGCATTTCCTCTAATGTAAAAAGAGAATACAATCGATACAGAGAATTTTTCACGTTTATAGAACAGACACTCAACCTCAGTAATAATTACAGGTATCCAGATCTCACCCGGATCGGTACACGAACACAGGCGGCTTCTGTTAACACCTGTAACTCAAATGACATTTGAATAATAAATCCTGTAGGAATAGTGACAAATGTCATATCCTTCACGGCACAGGTTTGTTCATGGAATATTAGCATTCATTCCAACCGTAACTGTGCACGAGTGTCGTATGGTGCGTACAGCTGTGCGTAATATTCTAATATTATAGTTGCTCTACCTCAAAGTCATCCGTCAAGTAAACTGAAAGTGGCATGAAATTCATTAAAGTCACATCAAGAACGAATGACACGATGACAATGTCAGATTCGTTCCCTGCGCTTGCTTGTTCAGCTGTTTCGTTTCCAAACACGAAACCTTTATGTTTAAAAATAACCCTTGTGTTTTCCAAAGCCGTACGACTTCCCCGGAAGACAAGCGTTTTTTTGAAGTATACACGCTTTTTGTATGATGCTTCAGCAAAAATGAACAATTAAATAGCAGGTTTAAATTTCGCTTTATGTGTGCAGTAAATTTGTGGTGACCATATGGTGCAAGACGCTGTCGTAGTCGAGGCCCGTGAGCTACGGTCTCTGTAGTCAGATGGAGTCAGATAACTCTGGCTCCATCTAACTCCATTAAAGATGATGGGCTCTGTTGTTTTGATGCTTTAGTTGATACATTGGCTCCAGCAAGTAATTTCTCCTCGTGTTGTGAAGCTGTTTTTAAGCCCTGATTTTTAAAATGTGTCACATGTGATTTGGAAATTAATTCTTGAATTAATTAAAAGCTTTGATAGATTAACAGTTAAGCCTTTTTCTCTGCATGTGCTTTTACGGGCTGTGCAAACACAAGTGTGTTGTCAGTCAGTCCAGAATAGTAATTTTAGAGCTTGGCCCGAAACCCATATTGCAACACAGTGCATTACATGCTGTACATTTATGCATTTGGCAGATCATTTTATCCAGTGCAACTCATAACACATTTAAGGTACATTTAATCAGTATGTGGATAAAAGCCTCTGTCAAATGCATAAATGCAAAAACAAAATCTGCTTTTAAACCATCACATGTGGACTGATTTTCATGGTTTAGCTGCCCACACCAGCCTGAGGGATGCGTCATGGATGGCAGGCAATCTACAGGTCAATTCATCAATACAGCAATGCTCCCCAACAACTCAATAAAAGACAAATGACAGCAGCCATTAGCACGGTTACTAATAGAAACCCCAACGCCAGACCTGTTTCAAACCTCTCTGTGTTGTCATGTACCTTTCTAAAGAATACTGGCTGTAATTAGAGACCTAACGCTGTCAGTTCTGCCACTGTAAGGCTTAGCCCAGAAATTGCTGTTGCTAACTATGTGTCACGCTTTTTTTGCATTATGGTGTCAATTCTCTGCCCCTTTATTGTTCTCACTCAGTGGGCATCATTGGCTCAGATCAATAAACACCGTCTCACGCCAGTATGCAACACTAAATCCTTTGTGTAGGTCAGCAAAACCGCCACACTGCGTCCTATAATTACGTTAAATTGAGTGCGACTGTTCTCTGTCGTTACGCACAGCAGTGTGCATCCAGACTGCTGCATGGCTGAACCTGACATTTGACATTACAGATGGTCTCTTAAGTTATCTATAAATGATGTGAAAATAGCCTTGAGCTAAAAGATACCTAACCCCCATATTGATAACTCGGCTAACCATTTTAAGTTGTAAGAATGTTTCCCTAACATTTTCATTAAGTAACAAAAACGTTAATGTTATTTTGAAAGTTCTAGGACGTCCAAAATGACCAGTTTTTTAGATGTATTAACATTGTTGCGAGGTTATATGAACGTTATTCAAACGTTTTTAGGTTCTGTAACTTTTAATGTTGTTCTACTAGCATCAGTGCAATAATGTTTTTGATAACTTTGAGAGAACATTTAGAAAACATTAGCCATTGTTCTGAGAATGTTCCCTGTTAGCAGGGAAGTTCACCTATTTAATTTATTGCAAAATCGCATGTGCAGCCTCTTGCATCCCATGCGGAAAGAGTTCTGAGTGAACATTGGGACGTCGCCCAAAATCTGATTTCCCCTTTAAGCTTAGCAGCGATTTTCTTTTTCCATTGAAGTGCAAATCGATTTATCTTAATTAACAACCGACTTGTGCGCCATAATTTATGGCAGATATAAGACACAGGTTTAAGTATTGATCTGCTTGGTCTCACGTTTTTGGCCGGGCATCAATGATAAGATGCCCTGGAGTCAAACAGAGCCACAAACAGAATGCTAGTGCATTGATCCAGAACTGCGGACTGCTGCATCCAGCTCCTGCGGTATACTGAGAAGACTGTTGTGCCACAAACAGCTGTTTCCTCCTCTCTCAGAATCATTTCAAGATGGCGCAGAAACAGATTCCCGTGAGAGCGCTTAAAAAGTTCTGTCAGAATGTCACTGTGTGACAATGCTAGATTTCTATTACAGATGTGCATGGTTTACTTGAAAAAGGACCAGGGAGAATGACTTTCTTGTCTGTGTTAAGCAAGTGTTTTCGATTAGCCTGTGCTACTCAGATGGAGACAACACTAAAAGTCACAGAGATGGAACAAGCTAACTATGTCCCAGCTAACAATTTTATGGTGTAAGAATATTTCCCTAACAATGTTTCCATTAAGTAACAAAAACTGTTAAAAAGTTATTTTGAAAGTTCTAGCAACATTTTTTAGAAAATGTATTAACATTATTGAGGAAACGTTATTGAACTTTTTTATTCTGTGATGTTTATAAGATGTTCCATTAACTACTTAACCATGAATAATGTTTTTGAAATAACATTTAAAAGCTCAGACTAACGCCACTGCAAGAATGTTTTTTTATAACTTTGAGAGAACTTTAAGCCAATGTTCTGAAAGCATTCCCTGTTAGCTGGGGTTAACTTGTTTTTATTAAAGTTAGGTGACCCATTGAGTCCTATACTGAGAGCATGTTGTTTTGTTAGGCTTTGCTTTTGTGAGAACATCGTTTTAGAGTAGCTGATCAGCTCTTTTGTAAAGGTTTATGGAATGTCAAACTCTGAATCTGCCATTTAAGGGTCTTGCTGATGTTTGTTTAACAGGCAATCTTAAGATCATGAGATATTAAAATTTTTCCTTTACATGACCCAACATTTACTAATAGCTATTGCTAATAGTGATTGTTAGCGATTACTAATTAGCATCGAATTTCATGAAAACACATACCATAGATGACTCATTATAATGTTTCTGGGAAGAGTGAGATGACAGCCTTTCCCATCATAAATCTTAGCTCGGCTGGGGCTTGTAAATCGCTCTATTTACTTTTACTTTTTAATTTGGACTTTGGCCAAAAATTAGCTTGAGAGACACAGTCTTTCTGGAGTTTCCTCAGCAATTATCCACGGAGCTAATAACCAGACCTCAGAAACAACAGTGTAAACACTCCCAAAACTCAAAAGACTGATAAACCCGTTTCCAATTTTCCCAACTAAATTTCTGCAAATTTAACTCTCACAAAACGCAGGGCCGCCATAAGATTTCATGGGGAACGGGCCAAAAGTACAAGAGTGGACCCCAGTCTCATACACCCAGCAGTGTACCAGTGATTTTAGTGGGGCCTGGTTGTCCCCTCCTGACATCGGCCCTTACTAATGCATTATGTAATGATATAGGGACTAATTAACTAAATAACGTAGGAAAAAATAGATATTTGGCGGTATGGTGTGGCAGGTCATGTTTGGGCGTTCCATGATGTATTAGAAGGACATCAGGACCTCCAAAAGTGAAGGCAGTGGACCAAGTCATAGTGTAATGGTGCAGTTTGGTCAAGTGCATCCAGAACATCACAAGGAAAAAGATCATGACCTTTCCTGTCACCTGTGGAGAACCAGCACCTTCTAAGAACGCTTCCCACTGTCACAGCCAATACTGTACTGTAGATCTCACAGCAGCACAAAACATTCAGCTTTTCTTCTCTTCAGGTAATGATTCTTCCTTTATCCCACTGTGAGCCTCACAAACATTTGTGAAAGACACAATTCCCTTTCTGTCTTCCAGACAGCCGCTTCATTTGAACCCATCCGTCAAAGTGGCTTTATTTATAGTGTGATCATAGCCACCGAAGCGAATCGAGATCTCAGAATTAGCACTTCAGAAATCACTTAAGATTCGCATCATTCCATATTCAAGAATCATTCAACGCAACCCGTGTTATTTTTATTCTCTGCATGCAGATTAGCATGAAAAATGGGCATAAAAAAATGGAGCGCATTGGATAACGAACAGCTGTGGCAATCAGACCACCCCAACTGTGAGGCAGTTCACAGTTTCACAACAGACACCTACAGATCTCCATCTTAATCGAGATTTTTAGAGGGCCTCACCCCTCCATTTTTCTGTGCAGTTTGCTTAGACCTTCTTAGACCTTGTTTCATATCACTAACAGACAGGCTGGGATATTTAGCCACAGGAGAAAAGACTGCAGGCCATCTGCTGCCTGATAAAGGGCTTGTCATTAATGGATCTCTTTGAAACGTACGCGTAATATAAACGAACCAAAATGTGATGTACAACTGCGCCCTGTTTTACATTCCAAGGCTAGCGTACGTCTTTCTGTGAGGTCACCAAAGGATCACTGTTTTATTCTCGATGGAATGAATCTGGAGTGGATGGCGAATTTATTAACATCTGCCCGTGATTTATTCTGAGGGCAAGATTTATTCTGGTACGGCATATCTGAGTTAATGACCATAATCATGTTATTAGAAGCTCTCTGGAGTGAGTGTGAACTCCTCAAAGGGCATTGCCGAAATGTTTGCTGATGAGCTTCAACTCAATAAAAATCTCTAAGATCTCTGCCGCCCCACAACGGCAAAAACTGGCGACTATGCCAAAAAAAACACTGAAAAACTGCCTGATAGATTGTTTTCAGAGCTCAGACCGTGTTTTGCACGGCAGATCTGTTTGACAGCTGAGATTAAATGAGGTTTGTTTTGTATCTAAGATGTTAAGCTTCACTGTATGTGAATGTTATTTGGAATGATTCGGAGTGTGATGTTGCGTCCAAACTACCATGTGGGTTATCTTTGACCCTTAGCTATAATTCTGTATCACTGTCCTCTTTAAATGTCATTGTGTTGTTTTTTTATGATGGCATAATTTGAGATATTCACCTCTGGCTTTAATCTTCTGTAGCGTAACTGCGTAATGCTGATACACAGTGTCGTGGATAGCTAGTTAACACGCGGCGATAAAAATCGTATGCGTTAAATGCGTTGTGAGTACTCATAGGAGAGAACAATCACAGATGAGTTTCAGAAGAGATCTCAACAACCAAGTCTGCATTAAAAATGCATGAAATCTGTGAAGATTTCAACATGAACTCAAACTTCACTCTGATTTACCCAAATCCAGATTATTTCAGATAAAGTCTACAACAATTTTACAGCTTCATATTCATTAATGCGTTTTAATAATTGTCTTATTTGTTTGTCTCTGTTTCTCTTATTTGTCTCATTCATTAGTTGTGTTTGTCTTTCTCCTAAGCAATTTTAGGGGAAAGGTCTGAGGCAAAGTTCATACTTATATGAAACACAACTGAGATCTCCATTCTAAACTATGCAAGAGCAACGTGGGAAACAAAATGTGGTAGTTTTGGATAGTTTTCAAGTTTTCTTAATTGTTAGTATTCTAAAGGGTGCAGATCAAAGAAACATGTCTTAGCCTTACAGTTTATAATAAGTACAATATTTTGCATAATGAATGCAACAGAGACACAATATGGGCATGTGTGGTGTGTGTTTACGCGAGTGTGTGTGGGTGTGTGTAGTCTCAGCTTCAGACGGCATGCCCACAGACCACACACAGTCTGTTCACTAACCAAACTGGAGAAGTCTTTCTCCATCTTAATCTGGTAGATTAGCCGATTTTATATCTCTTTCTCAAATAAAGTAAAACCGAGCTCCTATACACATTTTCTGCTATTTTACTGCTTCTATATTCTTTTGTTTTTTGTAGAAAGTGCAATGCCATTAATACATTGTTTTCTGTCAACCCTCGTAACCTCTGGTGTGGTATAAACAGCCAGCCAGACACGCGTTACTGTAAACAATGTCAGCTGTATTGATTCAAAAACCGAAAGAAGCAGCACAAACGATCCGACATGATCTGACATTATAGAACCCTCTGGGCTCTGAACATGTCTTAAAGGGACATACCCGAGGTAAGTATACGCCTTGTCCCTGCAATTGATGTAGGTTAGTGGTTTAAAATGGCTTATTTTTGCTTACCCACATACTGCCATTGGCTTTTATTAAAGCACATAATGTTATATCTCTAAATGCTTACTGTCCACCACAATGGACAGATGTGTAACTCTGGGGGGGGTTAGTATTTTAGTAGAAACATATGAGACAAAATTGATATCAAAATGAAACATACCTGAGATCTCATTTAACTCTCCTGAGCTATAAGGGGAAACCTCTAAGTACAGTGTTTATGTGCAGATGTTTGCTGGAATCGGTTTCTATCTGTTGTTTCTCTCTGTTTATTTCCCTTTGAATATACAAAACAAGCTTTCATGTGTGTAGGGACACTTGAGTCCCCATGTTGACCCTGAATCCTGGCCCAGAAGGACACTGGGATGGACAGACGCAGCTAACAAATGTAAGTTGTAAGAATGTTTCCATTAGAAAACTAAAACATTAAAAATGTTATTTTAAATGTTCCTGGAACATTCAAAATGTCCAGTTTTTTAAACATTGAGGTAATGTTATTGCATGGTTATAATGTTATTCAAACATTAGTATTTTTAAAGCATTCCACCAACAATTTAAGGATATATTACGTTTTTCATATATGATATGTAACATTAAAGAAGCATTCAACTAACCTTACTGCAAGAACTTTTTGATAACTATAAAAAAACTTTTAGAGAACCTTATCCAACGTTCTAGTAGCATTTCCTGTTACAGTGGGCGGGGTTATGTGAGTGACACAGGTTACCTAAGATTCTGCAGAGTATGCTGGGACTCACAGTCTCCTCTTCCTCCTCCTCAAGGACCTTCCTTCCTCCTCTTCCTCCACCCTCAAGGACAGCGGCGTCAGTGCAGCTCTTGTCTGACAGCAAGATGTGATTGATAGGGACGGCGAGGGGCAAGGAACCCCCCACAAGTGCCAAAGGCTGATGCTAATCAGCCCTGATGGTGCTGACAGAAAAGAGGCTTTCCAAATCAGCGCTCCCTGATAGTCATCACCCGCAGATTAGCCACACAGAAGAGATGAAGCATAATGACAATGACAAGTCTATCCGGCGATGACATCATCTACAGCATTACTGTAATCCTCAATGCAAAGAAAAGCAATCAATATTCAATTCAAATCGGAAATGACACGTTCTTGAGTCGCTCACGACTACCTAACAGCAGCAATGTGAGAAACGTAGGCAGAACTTTAACAATAGGGTACAATCAGGGCGGGAAATTCACTTTTTGCATACCAGCCAACTGCCGAACTTTGCCAAATGCCGAACTTTACCAAGCGTTTTTATTTGATCATTTCAAAGAAAAGAACCAAAAAGCATTAAATCCTGACAGGTGTTCTTTATTTTTGATCATTTTTAAACTCTTTTATTTAAGTCCTCTTTAAACATTAAATTCTAGCAACAAAAAAGTCTCTTTTTAGTTTAAAAATCAGTTTTTGATTGTGGGTGTTGTCTACTGACTTTTGCTCGACAAACACCTGGACTCCCAGAAGTGTGCCGGTCAGCCAATCAGCCCCAAGCATCACCGGCATGTCTTTAATCTGTTCCTGAAAATGTTATCAAATGTTTCTGTAACAGAGAGGTGCTGATGTTAGTAAACAACAAGCCAATCCAAAACAGGTTGTCTGCCGCAGTGGCTATCATACAACTTAAAATGACCTGTCACTTTGAACAGATCCCAGCCATCAGCTGGTGGCGAAGGTTCATTTCCTACCCTTGTTAAAATAGTTCCTTTGTTTGACAAAGTAAAAATGTTTAAAATAGCTCTTAAAACCCAGGATTAGTTTTAGCTGAGTGAAATCTGTGCTCTCCTTTGAATAGCATGAGTGAATGAGTTGAGATAAGTATTGTGAGAAAAGGCTGATCGCGAAGCAAAGCGTTGTGGGTAACGGCTTTAATCCTCAAACTGAATCTGTGAATGCAGCTCACACAGTGTCCGGCTGGCTCACGCATGATGAGGGGTGTCAGTTTTGGGGCTGTGGTTTTAATAGGACGTGGGGTGTAAGTGATTATTCCCTGACGAACAACAGAGAACAGTGTGATTTTTAATCAACTTACCGGAGACAGTCGGGAGAAAACATTATCTGATATGCAAATTTAAGAATAAATAAACTGCGATACTGTTTGGCGAAAGCAAAAGTGATAATTGCAAAATGAAGGATGATTACATTATTTGCATCGCAGCTTCTTCTAAATCTAATTATCCAATAAAGTTTGATGAAATAAGTTAAAGAGAGTCAAGGGACAATGAAAATGTGCAATATTGTCACTATTTACCAGGTCCAGGTCTGTCTAAGGTCTGTTGTCTGCCAGCATAATCATATTCCCCTCTAATGTCTGCTACAACCTTCCCAGCTAACAATTTTAGGTTGTATAAACGTTTCCATTAAGTAACAAACGTTAAAAATGTTTTTTTAAGAGTTCTAGGAACGTTCAAAACAACCAGTTTTTAGATGCATCCACATTGTTGCTTATAAATCTGAAACATTTTTAAAACGTTCCACTAGCCACTTAGGAATGACGTAAAACGTTCTACCGACATTACTGCAGAAACATTTTTGTGAGAGAATTTTTATAGAACGTTCACCGATGTTGTGAAAGCGCTCTCTGTTAGCTGGGTTTTCTCTGAACAGAGTGCTTCCATTTTGATGGCGAGCTCTTCGATTTTGGCTCAGCCTCCCTTATCTCCACTGACACATGCCATTGGTCTGAAAGAAAAGAGTCTGTTTCTCCAGAAGGAGGTATAATATGAAGGTCTTCAGGAGTGATTCAAGGTTCAGCTGGATGTGCATACAAATAGTCGGGTTTGTGATAAATAAATAGCCGGGCTAGTAAACAGGGGTTATGTACAGTATGACTGGCCTTACTGGAAGATCATTACAGTATGCATTTGTTTGTTTGCTTCCTGACTACGATCTGAACCATTAACTGCTGCATCAGTAATGGGCCGTCAATAAGACCTTTTAGCAGAGGGCAAGGCCCTGACGCTTAGCTGTCCAGAGCTAATTAAGAAAAGGGTAGCAAACAAATGATCAAATAAAACTAAATATTGTCTGAACTGTTGCCCTGGTGGTCGGGCGTGTGCATCGACATATCGTACAGGTCAAGTGGAAGTTCTCGTGACATTTCCAAGACATTTCTTTCCTCTTTCTCTGCATAAGTTCCTGCCCTCGATCCAGCAACAGACTAAAAAAGGCTAAGAACTAAAAATGGATGTAGATCCAGTAGATGTATGTGTTTTTCAATCATTATTGGGTGAGAGTGCTTTCAGGAAACATGTGGAGGTGAAAGTAAAAGGCTGATGATTGTACGTTGAGACCTCACAGACAAGCTGCTTTCCACGAAGCTGCTTTTTCAAAGCTGAAGTATGTCATTTTTTGATGTTCAAGTATTTTCTTCTATCCAGGCTTAATATTTAGAGACGGCTATAAGTAACCCATTTGCAGGCTGATTTCTACCCCCAAACAGTGTAAACACCAATGTTCTCAGAACATTGGCTAACGTTCTTTCAAAGTTCTTTCAAAGTTCTCTCAAAGTTACTGCATTAGTCTTCTAAGCTTTAGTTTTACTGTGATGAAAAACATACCGTAATTATCATATATCAAAAAAAATATTCTTAAGTTGTTAGTGGATCATTTTAAAAGCGTTACAGAATTATTAAGTTTGAATAACCTTCTTAAAACCAAGCAATAACGTTTAGACAACATCTAAAAATTTGACCTTTTGAATGTTCCTAGAACTTTTAAATAACATATTTAATGTTTTTATAAGTTTATTAAAACATTATGGAAGCGTTTGTAAAACCTACAATTGTTAGCTGGGTAGGGGGCCATCAGAGTATTTACTGGGGCAGTTCCTCATTTGTCCCCCAACAATGAAACCATGTGTATTGTTTTTCATTACATTCATTGTTAAAGTGTCAGTCAGTGATGTGTGTAAGTGAATGTGATTTCTGTATTTAATATTAGGAACCCAATGTCCAGAGGCTTCGTGAGGTTGAAACCAATGCAAGCTAACCAAACACATACTTTTAATTATAACTATGTACATCATATAAGTGTTAATATAAGGAGGTGAGGCGCAATGGCTTGTTTTCTTTGGGCAATAATTAACCATTGCATTAAACAGCATTATTTACCGAATTAAAAGAATTTCCACAAACACTGCATCAGCCTTTAATGGTTCCAGCATGCACACTGTCAAGTGTATCTTGTGAAAATGTTTCGATTCATGAGCCGTTGGCTGACCCTGAATTTAGCTGCATTATGAATTAGGCAGAACTGTGATTAATTAAACGCAGATATTCACACACTGACACAATAAGAAGGACACACACTTATAATATAACCCATTTATTATATTTTTTATAATTGAGACATTACATTAAATCGCAGTATATTTACATTTTTAAATGAGGTATTTATAATAGTTTGTAAAGAGATCTGCTGAAGCCATAGAGGGTGGCCGGACCTTAAGAGCAGATTTCATTCCACTGTTGAAACATTATTGTTTTATATAGTTATATGGTTTAGGAGGTCTAAGCATTTCAGAAGAAAACTGCTTCTGGTCTGCTCAACCCAAGATTGCACAGATTACACAGACCAATTATGTGGGATCGGTTACTTATTATAATAACATTAGGACCAAATTCAATGAACAGACTTTTGTATTTGACTGAGTAATAATATTTGTGCTTGCGGAATCTGTCAATGTCTCAAAGTCAATTTAACATGTTTTTATACCATCAGTACGCACAGTTGCCCCATTTCGTGTTATTTTCTTTGCCATTTTCCAGTTTCTGCATTTCTTTTATAATATTTGACCAAACGGCGTATCGTTGCGTGCAATCCGTCGCCATTTACCTCAATTCAGCTCATAAAATACACTGACAATTTAATGTCAGCAAACAGTGTCTGAAAGAGGAACAACATTTTGATTGCCTATAAACATACGATTGTGTTCAAACACATCATTCATTTTAGTTGCTGTTGACGAATACGATGTGACATTTTATTAAAGATTGCTCATCTGGGTTCCTCCCCACAGCTTGTTCAGCTACCTCCTCGGCTATCTCGACAAATAATTAACCCGCCCTCCTAATTGCCTTTGCTGTGCTGCTGACAAAGAGGTGCGCGGGTCTTCGAAAATGATTCATGCACTGAACCGTCCCCGGCGACCATGTGCAGCCGAGTCAGATTTAGAAACCACGTCAGCCATCTTCTCCCAGTTCAAATTCACCTGATAGTCAGTGACTGGCAGTTATGACACGGCAGGCTAATGATAATGATAGTGTTTGTTTATACAGGGCAGGGAATTGCGTAGCATTCCACTCCTGTCACTGTTCTGGAAGGCCGTCGCTGTTCCGGAAGGCCACGCTGGATGCTCCTCTCCCTACAAACCATTTAATGAGACAAACACTGCAGATACAGGGAGACCAAGATAACAATGATAGGTTGTATGAACGTTTCCATTATGTAACAAAAATGTTATTTTGAATGTTCTAACGTTCGGTTTTTAGATGTTGTGTTAACCTTGTTGTTTGTTTGCAAACATTTTTGAATTCTGTAATGTTTTTAAAACATTCTACAAGCGTCTTAAGAATAACGCTTTGATATGTATGATATATAATGTTTAAAAACGTTCTACAAAAGTTAATGCGTGAACTTTTTGGATCACTACGAGAGAACTTTTAGAGAACGTTAGCCAACGTTCTGAAAATGTTTCCTGTTAGCTGTGGAGCTGGTATGTTAAACTGAAATCTCTGTCAGATAAAGACCTTTAAAGGGTAATTGTGTGGTTGATCAAAGATCCCTTGTTTGTGTGGGCTCGGCAACAGTGGATATTAAACACAACATTTTGAAGCCACTGCAACATGTTTGTTTAGCGCCTGGCATATTAATTGCCTCCTGCAATCCTTTTTTTTTTACTGTTGCTATTTCGAGCTGACTAAAGGTCTGAGACATGAGTGGGCTGCCCTTTGCCAAGTCCACCCTCCCCCAGCAGTAGCACTTGCCATATTGTTCACTGAGCAATCCAATAATGTTCGTCTCCCTGTCGCACTGCAGGACGTCATGTAAATTCATAAGTGGCCCATTCATAACAACCAAGCATGACAGATTTGCTTTATTTGCTTTCTATTATGTTTTGTCATTCTCCAGCACAGAGAGTGAGTAGTTGTATTTTATGTTGCGAGTTCACGGGGCAGAACTGTGAGAGGCGGGGCTAAACTATCAGCATGATCAACCCTTCACCGAACTGGCCCTCATCTGCGATAATGAAATTCTGCTGTAAGTGGGGCCAGTCAAATTGAACTGGGAAGGAGGCTTTTGATGTGAAACCCTTGACATTTAGGCTTGTCTAGTCACACACACACTCCCACATCCACTGTGTGATGAACTGAGGACGGTTTATCCACAGTCCTTATCCAGAAATGTCAAAGGCACCTTGTCTTATCTTCAGACATCTGACGCTGGACTCTCCTGTGGCTTAGAAAAGTGCCTGTGTTTACTTTTAAACACACAAAACTTTGCCCAAAACTGAGGACTCATACTTTTTCAAAAATACGCCCACTAATGTACTGGGGGTGTGTCCCGTTTTGCGTACTGCTTTATGTTTGTAAGTAGCACAAATAGCACATACTGTACAAAGTAGGACACATGACAAGTATGCATATTACTGTTTGTATTTGCTCAGATGAAACGTGAAGTATGTTGGATATTTTACCCGCTCAGAGTGAAAGACGAGGGGCTTAACAGGAGGGGCCGCTAGTAAAAAATCAAGTCAAAACTGTTAGTGCCCCATTTGAAATGATAACACCCTTTGTAAATGATACTGTAAACTAGATAGCCAGTCGCATAGGGCACAAGGAGAATTTGGAACACACTCTTGACACAATAAACGACTACGATAGACTAACCCAAAGGTATTTGTACCTCACTGGCTTGTGTGCAACCCTGCATCAGTGACATTTGGCTGAATGGACAATGAATAGCCGTGTCTCCAGGGCTCGGCATACATTAGAACACTCTTTGTTTTTCTCAGCCCTGGAGCAGCAGACGCGTGTTGCTTGTGTAAAGACATGACCCTTGTTCAGCTGGTTGTAGTTTTACCCCCAGCTCATAAAACACACGCATAAACGCACACTGCAGTTAGTCTGTATGCCTCCCAGCAAGGTTGTTTTTCTGTTGTGTGCAAGAACCCTGCCATACTGAAATCACTTAGATGAGATGGCTAAACAACGGTATGTGGATATTAAAATGACACGTTTTGTTAAACGACGAGTTTTTTTTGGTTTTAACAAAGAGAAACTAATTGCACTTTAATGGCAAGCAGAAGTTATGGTGAAGATTTGCTGTAGGACAGATGAAGTGCAGAAGGAGAATGTGTGAAAAGAGAGTCTCGGCTCCCTGCAGAGATCATGATTACAAGCGGTTTCGTAATGCGACTTTCTGCCATTTTCCAAATCTGAGCAGAACGGTCTACAGGTGGTGGCGTCGCATTCTGCTCTGTCCACCTACGTTGCAACCTACACGTGGGCACGCGCTCGTTGTCACACACCGCATAATCACCACCTCTCCATATAAGAAGAATCAGCAGCGATGAACTGTTTAATCACATGTGAAAACCAACCTTTAAAAACTTCTGCTCCACCTCAAGTTCCAGAAGAGATTTCCTGCCGCTCTCGTCGCACTGATTGCTTCTGAGTGTCTGAATGTTTGTTTTACTGGAAAGTGAGGAGCGAAGGTGAACTAGAGGAGCGGGCGAGGAAACCAAACCCCACTGAGATGTTGGAGTGAGTGGTTTAAACTTCACGTAGGAGAGGCACAGATGCTCAGCGGGGAGCGAAAAGATGCCTTTGTACAATTTACACTGATGGAAAGTTTGGTTAGTCCATCACAATTCTGTGTTTGTTTTCCTGTTCTGGGTGACTGTTCTTTGCATTATGGCCCACATTAACCATGAGTGTGGGTGGACAGGACGTCCCACATGAATGTCAGGGATAAAAACCCCATGGGGGCTTAAGTAGCAATCAGTCCATCGTGGAAGTGAATGCCAGGCGTTTTTTGTTGAGCTGTAGTTAAACACCAAAACATGAAAAATAAATACGGGTTTTTTTTGAAAAAAAAAAAAAAAATTAGGCTAATATAAAACATTTAAACCATGGTGTGTATATATATATATATATAAAGCCTATCACATTTTTATCCTTTTATGGTCTTTCATTGTGTTGCTCAAGAGATTCGATGGATTTCTCTACTTGTATTTCAGATATATTTTAACTTTGTCTCAGATTTTTCAACAAAATTGTAAAATACAAGATACAGACGGTAGTATGGTGATATGAAAAGATGTAGATTCTATCTAAGATCATCTGTTTCAGAGAAAATTAATAAACGTTGTTGAGTTCATATTAAAATAATAATATCGACCTTTGATTGCAAGTTTGGCAAACTCTGTTTGCGAGATTGTTGAGATCTCCTCTGAAACTCCAGATGAGACATATGTGAGATTTCTGGGTCTTTGTCTCTGGGAGAAATATCAGGGAGGCAAAACACTTAGCGCTAGTTTCATTTCTCTCTCCATTTAATCTCAGCGTTGTCTGGGCTAAACAATCGAGCGATTAAGAAGATCTTATCTGTCATCTGTTTCTTTCTTATATTCAGAAAACAAGTGTTGATCATCTTGAAAGCTGTTAACAGCAGGACATGCAGTGGAGAAAATGCCGAAAATTCGCATTTTCTTTCCACCATCCAGTGAGATGTGTGACTTAAATGAGATCAAATACACCGATGCGAATCAAAACACACACAATCACGTCTCATCACCTCAAATCAAACACCCGCAGCTCTATCCAATACATTTGAAATGAAGGGGAGGGGTTTGAATATAACTTATTGTTACATATGACAGGCACCATATGTTGTGTTTTGGATGTTGGTGTGCTGTTGACTTGGTTAACCAGCTTTACAAACACACCATGCTGGTTTCTCAGAATTTTATACACCGGATCATCACTGATCAGCATAAACCAGCCTGCGGCTCACGCTGGTGCAAGCTGGTCTTTTCAGCGGGGTGGTCTGCTTGCATTTTCCACACAGTTGTAGCTGGTTGACGTGCAGCCACAAGCCCACCGTCTAGTCTGCGCTCTACATCTCCCCTGCAGTTTGAAGCCACGCAACCTGATTAGTTCTGTCAGCCTGTTTACTAGAAGATAGACGAGATCTACTTCCAACTGCCAAGAAGGAACAACAGTGCTAACAACCTCAGAGATGCCTCAGGACTGTCACAGAAAGTGTTTCATTCACAAGCACTCAGTCTATTACTAGAGCTGCCAAATTGCGAGTGTAGATAAACATTGATTTTAATCTTCTGTTGTTAGCATTGGCTAAAGCCCTGAGTTCCGCTTGAGTGAGACTTGCGTAATTGCTATGTTTTCAGAGTATAGGCTAGCCAGCTAACAGGGAAGGTTTTCAGAATGTTGGCTAATGTTCTTTAAGTTCTGTCAATGTTATCAAAAAAAGTTCTTGCAGTAACGTTAGGTGAACATTTTTCTCATGTTATATATCATATATCAGAAACATTATTCTTAAGTAGTTAGTGGACCGTTTTAAAACGTTACAGAATTCAACAAATGTTTGAATAACTTGTTCTTACAACCAGGCAACAACATTAATAAGTGTCTAAAAATCTGGATGTTTTGAATATTTCTAAAACTTTCAAAATGACGGTTTGGTGTTACTTAATAGAAATGTTAGAGAAATCTTCTTACAACCTAAAATTGTTAGCTCTTAGCTTTCTGAATTTATTCGTCATGAGTCTCGTCATGTTTTCCTCCCGTACCTGTGTCACCTGAGGGTTTGGATCAAGGCAAACATTCACACTGAAAACAAATTACAAACTGGAGTCAGTGGAAGCAGACGGTTCGGTGAGATAAGTTTGGCGTTATGTTTAGCTACTAAAGTAATCTCACTGTTTGCCCAGATTCAAAAGGTGCTGTTTGCAATCCTGCAAAAGATACAAGATACATTAAATGTTCATTCTTTGATTCGTGTTCACAGAGTTAGGTAATAATTCTGTTTCTCGTGCTGCGTCAGAGGCCTTCAGCTGTGCAGACCTGGGGTGATGTTTCAGCTGTAGAAGCAGGTGCTTGTGATTTTAATGAGATAAGTAAAGGGGAGGGTCATTTAAATGGTATCATTTTGTTTTATTTCTTTTGATGTCTTCTATGTAAATTGATCTGGAGTCCAGCCAGGCCCTCGTGTATTTGATCAGTCATTGTTATCGAAGAGCCTGGTGGCTCATTTGGTTTAATGAATTTGACAAAGGCATACAAGAAAAGCATAAACACCGTTTTCTGGCACCAGTTCAAGTCACGTAGCGTAATTAGCTTGCGATCTCAAGCAGCGGTTCTCGTTGGGTTTTAAATGATGGATGTGTGTATTAGAGCAAGTGATTATTTACACAAACTAGACAAACATTCACTTGCCAAAGAGCAATTGGTTAGCTTAGTGCTTCTTTATTGATAGACATTCAGTGGTGACTGTGTTGTTAAAAGCAACATGGATCAGTCATATCGTTGTAGAATTTCTGAGAGGGCTCAGCATAAAATAGATGTGTTTGTCTCGGCGTCCATTTTTAATTTCTCTTAAAGCTGCAATCTGTAACTTTTGCCTCTCTATCGCCATCTCTGTTTGAAACATAAAACTGCAGGATACTTTACATACTCTTTATTATGTATGTTGAAGTGGAATGAAGCCAAACTGATATTTCTCAGGTAATCGAAGCTGACAGCTCAAATTATAAATCATTAGTATAAACTTACCGTTGTGAATCGGGGTAATAGAAGGAGATTGTGTTGAACACTGATCTGTCATGTACCTGCTTAATGACTGAAAATGGTTTATTTTTAACCAAAAATGTTACATTCACGCATTTGGCAGACGCTTCTATCCAAAGCGACTTACATTGCATTACATTACTATACATTGTTTCTGAGTATGTGCAATCCCCGGGATCAAACTCATGACCTTGGCGTTGTTAACACCATGCTCTAACCACTGAGCTACAGGAAAGCCCCGTTACAGATTGCGCTTTAGGGAATTCCAAAAGAAATATTGCATTATAATGTTCATTCACAGCTATGCTTCAAACTGGCCCACAAGCTTTAGGATACCTGTCATGTATGTAGGTTACGAATGACGGTTCTCTAATGTTGATTCGATACTGTGCTTAGTGTTCAGCCACGTCAGATTCCGTGTTCTCATTAGCCAAATGCTTACACAAATACATCATCATGTCACTTTGGTGTTAAAAGCCCCTCTGTGGAAGCACTTTTGTTGTGTGGACACGGCTCGTGAATGTAATTTTGAGTGAATCTCTGTGTACGTCTTTTGGCACAGCTTGCACTCGTTATATCAGCGCAGTTGTTTGTCCATGGTTGATGAATGACACCCAATTAACTCAGCAGAACAAAACACTTTGTTGCCCGGATAATTTCATAGATAACCATTTGTTCTGCTTTTCTAACCAAATTCACTCCTGTCGAGATTGGGTTTTGTCATTCCTCAGAGCTTCAACATTGTCCGTAACTGTTATCTGTTTTCAGCGCATGCGAAAAACCAATTTTAGATCAGCGAATGTTTCAAATTTCTGTGCTGACCCCGACCTCAATCTCTAAAAGATGATGAGCGGTTCGCTCGCAAAGAAAACTTAAAGGCTGATGGTTTCATGCATAAAGAACAAAACACACACATAAACGACAATTGTCAGCTGATGAATAAAACTACCCGGCTAACAATTGCAGGTTGTAAGGACATTTCACTAACGTTTCCATCAACAAAAACGTTAAATATGTTTTGAACGTTCTAGGAACGTTTAAAACTTCAAGTTTTAGCTGTCGTATTAACAATACTTCTAACGTTATTCAAACATTTTTATTCTGTAACATTAAAACGTTCCACTAATTACTTTAGTGGGCGTTTAAAAAGATTAAATACATGTAATATTAAAAACATTCTACTAATGTTACTGCAAGAACGTTTTTGATAACTTTGAGAGTGTTAGCCAACGTTCTGAGAACATTCCCTGTTAGCTGGGTATGTACGTTAGGTTAATTATCGTATATAATTATCGTATATAAAAGACTAAGAAATATATTGGCAGTCTTTGAAAGTGCATGTGTGGTAACTAGAATTTCTTCAACAATTATGTAAACTCAGTATGCAGCTAATAGGCCTCATAAAAAGAAGGTATTTTTACAGATATTAGTCATCCTAGCACAGTTAGAGCATTGAGATAATTATCCCCGTATACTGCTGCCCACCGACAAAATCTGCCAATGAAATGACTCTGGTGAAGGCTTAAGAGTCTGAGTTGCTGCTTTTCTATAGGAATATGGCTTGTCCATTGTCCTTCAGTTATTTAGAAGACTCTTGTGTAGTGTGCACTCATTTTGTCTTATTGGATTTGTTAGTCTTCTCATTAAAAACATTGATCTGACAGCTTTCATTGCAAGCAGCATTGAGAAAACATCATTGTGAGTTGTAATAGATCCTCAAATAATCACACAGACAATTGTAGGTTTCACAGAATTCTGAAGCACCGATCGGCTTTAGAAAAGACAGACTGTGACGGTCGTTATTTGTCACAGACTTCACAATACAACACACAAGCTGTACAGCTGCAGTAAATGAGTAATCACTCACTTGCCTCTCGATATTAACCATGCTGGTGTTTTTGTCTACTAACAGAGCTGGATTATTTCTCTCTCTCGTTCCGTGATCCACATCGAGTGCCCTCAAGAGGAAGTTAAAGATGAGATTGAGCTCGTTTCTCTCAGTGATTGATTGACAATGTCTTGACAAGCACATTTTCCCGGGATGTTACGTTGAGCGGTCAAGTGAGCGTTGGGTGACAACAGTCTCAAAGGAGATCTCCGTGACGTCTCCTTTGTTTCTCTCAGACAGCTGTGAGGTTAAATTGAGAAGTGACGGTTGTTGATTTTGAAGACGTCTGCTGCGTCTTTTAACGCTGCAGATTTTAACGGTGTCACAAAGTCAACGATTGCCTTTTTTTAGAGAATTTAGAAGAAACGTCTGGGCAGTAATGCGTTCTCCTGCGAATCTGTCTATTTCAAGATGGTTGCTGTTTAGCGAGTGTTTGAATTAGGTGAAATGAATGATCTTTTGATTCTTCTTACATTATGAAGTGTTCAGAAAGAGAACGTTCTGACACAGATGATTTTAAAGGGGATTAAATGTTGTGACACAACTTCAAAACCCAGTTTACAAATCACACTTCTGTTACTATGTATGGCATTGCTCCTCAGACCGCATTTGCATGAATCATTTTGTATTGGAAACTTAAATTAGACCTGCCACATCCGACCGTATGCAACAATGACAAACAGCGAAATCATTTTATAATATAAATAACTCATTACCACGATCTGCCAGACTCTCCTGAAGTCAAACGAATGACAACTACAGTAATCTCACTTCATCAAAAGCTGTGTTTATATTCCCCCATCAATTTACTAAAAGGTCTATTTGGTATCAGACACACTGCATGTGCAATGACATCAGTCTGGATCAGACGGACGAAC
Organism: Botia kubotai; assembly: GCA_036877585.1. Taxonomy (NCBI): domain Eukaryota; kingdom Metazoa; phylum Chordata; class Actinopteri; order Cypriniformes; family Botiidae; genus Botia; species Botia kubotai. Next base: position 16,091 of record JAZGTI010001744.1, on the reverse strand, counting down.
AAACAAAGGCAAAAGGGCGGCGTGTGGGTGGATGCCAAGAAGCGAGACCATTTGTTAAAAAAGGACAAGTTTGTTTTTTTATCTGTCATTTGTTTGATGTCGATCAGCTTCCTTTAAAAGGCCAGAATTGTGGACAGACACAGCTGTGAACTTCAGAAAAAATATGATCAAAGCCAGCCCGGCTGCCCGACACAACAAACATTCATACAAACATTCAATAACAGTCTACAGTGCGTCCGGCAGTCAAATGCATCATATGTATGCTACAGCATCTGCTTCTCTTTCTATAACCTGCTGTGGATCACAACCACTGATTTGTCTAATGAGCACGTCCTCAGATGAACCTGCTTGTCTAAAGATAAAAAATAACTAAAAAAACTATATCGAGACACTGTACGCCTAAAAGTTTTAAACCGCGTAAAACAATATTGAACAAAGTACAAACTCAAAGTTGGGTCTCTAGGAAGGAAAGGAACTCTGTAAAGATGCCATGGTTGTCGTCTAGATAAGGTAAAAGCCAATATACACTCATCCATGTGCATTTGTCTGGCCGAGACATTAAATATCATTAAGTATAAGCCACTTGGTGCCCTAATGGTCTGGGCAAATATATACAAACACATTATCCAGGTTTGGTCTTCACTATGTGTGCGTCATGAGACCCTGTGAAGCACAGTGAGATGGTACATTTTGGCAGTCTCAGCCAAAGGAACTTAGAATCTATACTTGTTTACGAGGAAGTCCCTGCTGGACGTGGAGCGAGGAGAACTTAAAGCCAGTAATATTGCGCCGCATAACTTCAGAATCAGGCTTAATTCCTTCAGGTACAGCAAACCCTCATGGTTCAGGAGAAAATATTTGCCGGGTTTAGCATCGTCAGCTGCATTCGCAGAAATCCTAGCCAAGTGTGGATAATAGTGTGGCAGGGCAGAGAGGCTGAAGAAGTGCGCAGCTGCTTCTCAAACTCGAGGCTTCTCAGAATCACCTTTCGCTCTCTCTCTGGGAATCACTAACTTCTCTCATCTCTACCAAATCACAGGCTTCTGATTATGTCCATCAAAGAAATTACACTGACCCAGACCAATGCGCTCTGACTCCGGCTTCTGCTAGGAAGGGCATGACCGAGCAGCCTGCCATCAATATTGACATCCGGAGCTTGGAGCCAATGAAACATCTGGGTCAAGTGCTAAGTGTTGTCTGGAAGCAGCTAAAGATGCAGGCCTTTCCATCTGGCGGCCATTATGAAGTCCATTAAGATTTTGCATTAGAAAGCTTTGAGTTTGGAGACTACATTAACTACCCAGCAACCAATTTTAGGCTGTAGGGACATTTCCGTAACATTACCATTAACGTAACATAAACGTTAAAAATGTTATTTTGAAAGTTTGAGGAATGTTTTAAGCGTCCATTTTTCAGACATTGTGCTAACATTATTATTTGGTTATACGAACATGTTTTAATTCTGTAATGTTTTAAAATGTTCCACTACTTTTATCCATTTACCAGATGCTTTTATCCAGAGCGACTTACAGAGAGAGCATTAAACATTTTGTCCTACACTAACAACTTAAAAAGAATGTTTTTTCATATGATATATAAAGATACAAAATGTTCTACTAACGTTACTGCAAGAACTTTTTGATAACTTTGAGAGAACTTTAAGGTAACTTTTAGAGAAAAAACGTTCCCTGTCAGGGTAGATGTTCAAATGAGGACAGAGATTATAGACTTGGCCTTAAATTGAAAGATATGAATATATTATTAACACTGTATGAATCTCTTAAAGAAATGGTTCACTCCCAAAATTCTGACATTAATTACTGGCGCTTTGTGTTTTGTATACACACAATGTGTAACCCTTATCTGCAAGGCTGTGCAGATGCAGAGTGCAGAAAGCCAGATAAGACATTAAACATTTAAATTAAAACAAATACATTTTTGTTTCTTTGTTACTTCAAAACATGATATGAAAGGGTTTGTACAAGAGCCGTTTTGACTAGCTACCACAGACCGCTAACAGGAGAGACAAAGTGAAAGTTTTGGAGGTAATATAGTTAAATTTAAACGTTTAATATTTTATTTATGTTTTTTATTGAACACTTTTTTTAATAAAAGAACTTTAATATCTCAGTTTTGTCACCTCTCTGTAGGGTTTGATGTGCATGACTGCCCACCACTGTGAATTATATGCAATATAAGGCAATATATGGCATATTTATACATGAATGCAACATTTACCACTCAGCGCGTCATTGCTGCAGCAGTAGATGCAGGGCTGTTCTGCTCGTCTGAACTGCACAGCACGACCTGCGTGCTCTTACTTTTCAAGTGATTTGCTTTCCACCCAAGTTACATCTGAAATAATCTCTGTGTGAGGAACAAATATGAAGAATTCTTACCAAACCTTTTCATGCAGATCGACTTCGGATTGACAGATCTGACAACTAAATACAAACATAAACATGTAATATTTCTCTTTCGTTCTCATCGCTCACTCGACAGTGTTTTCACGTATGTGTGCCAACCGTGGCACGTGTGACTGCTGAACCGTGATTTAATCAATTCAATTATAGTGTAAACAGCTTAATGTATCCACCTGCTTTGCTGTTTGCTGTTTGCTTTATCTGGTGGCATGATAATGGGTCAAGAGCATGAACAGGTGCACATATTAGCATGAAACATGTATGGCTAACAGTTGAATATGCTAGCTGTTTGTTCACCCCTAACGTTGCGTATAGCTAATCAGATCAGACCTGTTTTTCATAATGAAGGAAAAGAAAAACTTGGATTTGCACATTTCACGGGAATTGTAGCAGGATGCAGAAGAGCAAAGTGATTGTTTTGAGTCTTTTCAATTTCACAATCCCAAGCAGATGGAGTGGGAGTGAGATTTCACAGGAACGATGAATAGGTGCTTAAGTCATTTGGCTCTTCACTCAGAAGAGCATGGAGATATCTGCTTTCTTTGTATGTTAATGACATATCTGAAATCGGTCCAGCGGTTACGCGAGAAAATTGTTAGTCTGGCGTCTGTGAGGGAACATCTGAGGTAAAGACCTGCATATAGTGCCACTCCTTCCTATGGTAAACCGAATGCAAAATAAATAGCTTTAGGATTGATATGAAGGCTATATAAAGCGTGCGCTCTTCCTGCAGTCTCTCTCTCTCTCTGTTTATTTAGCACGAAAAGTGCCTTCCAATTTATACACGGCAAGACCAGAGGCATAATAATGGATCTGTCTGCTTGATGCTGCCTGACTGGACTTTTTGGAAAGCAATGCCAGTTTTTGTAGAAAGATACTGAGACAAGAGGGAAGGAAAATTTATGAGGCTCAGTGCGTGGTACGAATATGCTGTCTTAATGAAGTCTGTAGAAAATATCATTCATTCTGTCCTCCAGGAAGGAAATGGTTTATGAAGACCAGTTTCAGTTCTCATACTCTCTTGACTCCCTTCAGAGCATCAACAAGCTCTGTGAATGACAAGAGGTCTGTGGTGGTCAAAACATGTTTTTTGTTATTAAAATCTCTGTTGATATTAGCTTAGACTGAGATCAGCTTAGATTCCACTGGTGTAGGCTAGTTTATGTTGATTTGATGCAGGTCCTGGGACGCATGTGTTTACCAGCAAAACTTTGCTATTGAAGCAGCTAATTTACCAAGTAAAGCTTGTGTTAGTTAAGCTAGTTAATCAGCCTTGTGGGTAAACCAGCACACAAATATCTAACGCACAACTGCAGATTGTTATAGCTATATTTTTTTTGAGTGCTTCTTTAAGTTGTTCTTTTGGCAATATAAAGTAAAACATACTTTAGAATAACTGACAGATATTGCAGGCTGAGACATGAACTAATTGTTAACATATTTACCTTTTTTTAAAAAAATAATAATACCCCTAGTTTACAAATGTGGGACAAAGTTTTCTTCTGTTTATGTTGTAATTTTTATATAGCAGCGTTTATGTTCCGTTTTATATTTAGTAATCGAGTAAATATAGCAGACTGTCTTGTGCTAGAGACTTTGTACAAAGGTATTTATAGTGCCAGTCCCCCTGGATTAATCTGAGGTCAGGGAAACAAACTTACACAGTCATCTAAATGATCATTAACATTTATTTTCATTGCCAACGCAGTTACTTTGATCAAGAATAGGAGTGTACATACACTCGTATGCGTTGTTGGTGGATGAAAGTTGTGGATCTAATTAGGGTTAATAAAGACAGCAGATAGACTCGTGTTTCCCGTAGCGCGTCCTCTCCGGTTTAAACGTAAACGCAGGCGCGCACATACAGTTTTGCACGCCTGACAGCGGCACCGGACGCAAAAGGCGCACGAGTTTCTCCATAAGGGCAAAAGACACACGAGGGGTGGAAGTGGTGTGAAAGAGGAGGGACTTGAGACTCCAGTTTGCGTCTCGCTGTGGAAACCGCAGGGCGCTTGCTCGCGCTCATCGCTTCTGCCGGTCTGACCGCTGAGCCACGAAACCGTCCGCGCGCGCGCGCACTTCTCGCCGACGGAACCGTCGCGTTCAACTCCCACAACTGCGTCCACCGCGGACAGCGCGTGTTCGACGACGCCGGTAAAGCCCAGAAGTTGCCTGTTTCTTTCCGAGCGTCTCTCTTCCATGCGAGGATGGGAATTTGCACATGAGGACTTAAAGCCGTGCCATGGTTTTGACCCGCGCGCTCCACACAGAAATGGTAAGTCTTCTTTAACGCGCTTTAAAATTGTGCCGCAATACTGAAAACTCGCGCACTTTCAGCGCCAGAGCTGGAAATACAAGGAAATGTTTGGACTGGTGCGTGTTGTCTTTACTTTGTGGTTTATATGTGAAAGTGTGCTGATTGTTTGTCAGTCTTTGATAATGTTGTATAGCAACACAATAATACTGTACTCTAACATTACTTTTAATTACACCTCACATTTGACCATTTCTGTTTTGTAGTGTCAGAAGTCAGAATTAATATATTAAATATTCTATTTAATTCTGTTTTTTTTCTTTTGTATGAAACAGGTTACCTGGCATATCACTGATTTATTCAGACTTATGATAATGAACTGAAAAATGCAAAACCATTTTTAAACTTATTGTATTCTGATTAAAACGAGCAAATAGCTTTTCAACAAGTGGTTTGAAAGTGCCACGGTCTTTGTTATTTGCTTCCTGGGGCTCTAAAGATCATTTATTATTCATAAAAACAAATGTCATGATAGGCCAAGACATAGTTCACGTTTGACAGAGCTTTATGAAATCTACATACACTGCACTATGTAGATACTTCTGAGGACAGAGCAGATCTATGTACCTTGCCCACATAGACTGACTTAGGTGGTGAGGTCATCAAGTGGCGGTTAAGACTCTTTGAGATTTTTTATTAAATATGTATACATTGTTATGTAAATATTAAGAGGTTGCTGTGGTAGAACCGACACTTAGAACCATAACTGTTCTGTTATTGTTTTAGCAGAAAGACACGGGAGCTGTACAGTATTGCATATTCATTTTTTCATAGCAGAAACTGCACTGAACATCACTTTTTTAAAAGCTTATTGTTTACCTCCCTCTGGGCAGTATTTTTTGTGGAGCTCAGATACTTTACAATCAACAATTAAAAATCAGCTGGCAGCTTGGTAAATTTAACGGCGAGCTAATTTAATGATCGCCACTTTTGGAAAGTGCTCTCTCTCTGCATCACTATGCCGTAATCCTTCTCCATGATTTGCAATTATGAAGTTCTCCAGCGACGCGGAAAGAGGGAAAAAGGAGAAGAGAGCGAGAGAGCATTAGATACGAACGCTTCAGATTTGTCTGTTCTTGATCCAAGCACAGTGAGACATTTATCATGGTGCAATAGTGGTAAAAAGTTTTCAAACCTTTTCTGTTATTTTTGTCCCTCTAGCAATGTGATTTATAAGGTGAGCTTTGGGAAATGTGATCTTTAGAAAAGTTATAAAGGAAGGCACATTCAATAAATGAAACAGGCACATTTCTCCATGTTTTTGAACGTTAATTCGGTTTTGTAATGTTTCATAATTTCAGTCAGATATTCCATCAGTGAGATGTCAGATGCGAGTTTGAGTGCCGTTCCCTATAAAACAAACACAGACTTTGGCTGTTGATGTTTCAGACTGTTCCAAACGACCCGTTTGTGAAGTCAATCAAGCCCTGATATAATGACTTGTAAATAACGAAGAAAAAGATACGTTAATATAATGAGGGTGGGAAGACTTACGAAAAGCATTCGAAAAACTTTGGCCTCCATTAACTCACGCTCAACCAGACAGCGTTCAGTTGAGGAAATGCCAAAACCTTTATTTTCTTCTCCTATTAGTGTGCAGCTATAAACGTTCCAAGAGAAAAATGCATAATACTTCAGGAGCTCTCAAAGAAATGTTCTCACGATTCGTAGCTAAAGATGTGTGTTCTGTTCTACAATGGACGGTACAAATGCTTGAGACTCATATCAAGAAAAAAACTGACAGATGTGTTTATGGAAACATACAGAATAACATACAGAATAAATAATTACTCTTCAAAAACAGCATCTGCACTCATCTCAAATTTGCGATTCAAAGGCTCAGCTTAATAATACCAACAGCTAGTTGAGTTGATCATGAAGAAATAAAGCCAAAGCTTTTGGTCTTCCAAAAAACAAAACTCCTGCTGATGTACGGTATGTGTACAGCTATGTGTGTAATGGATTAGGGATTCTTTTGTTAAAGTAAACATAGGGTTAGTACATTGTAGATAGTTCAAGTTGAACTTCCATTATGGTTGTTTTTGTTTGTATTGTCTGTTGTTGTGGAGTGTTTTTTTCTGTCATCTGTTCAGTTCAATGCTCATTTTGTATCTCTGTGACACTTTGTTTTGGTGGGACACTTCAGGTAGTGAATCATAAATTAAGGGCAGAAACTAGTCCTCAGTGCTTCTATACTAAGCATTATCAATAGGAGGAGTTAATCACTTGTCCAGAGAGCCACTAGGTCAATTTGTGTTTATTCAATATTGAGTTCAGTCAAAGCAGTCGATACTGCCGTGCCGAGCGTGGAACGAATGTGTTTTGATAGATAGCTTAGTAGGGGGCACTGGCCAGAAGATCGATACACTCTCCCTTACACTGCATTAGGGCTCTGAGCTGAGCCTCAAACCAAAGGTGAAGCTAAACGCGTCTAAAGCAACAAGCAGTTTTCTTTACATTCCCTGAAACTCCATAATCAATTTCCTCGTTTGTGTAATCACTTCCCATGGACCCAAGGTGTAAATCCATTGATTAAACAGGATGTAGTTGTGGGTGGATCTGGATTTGTCCGTTTTCAATGGTCGCGTTAAACGTTGTTCGATTTTGGCATGAAGGATTAATGAGTTCGGGACGCCACTGTGATCCAGCTGATTTGTTTCTCGGTCCCTCGGGTTGCGTTGAAAGTTGAGCAGTTAACTGAAGAAATGTCACACAAAGGTTTAGAGAAAAACGTGAAAAATCAAGTCCCTGAGCTGCTGTCGGTCATGATGTTAATGTGTTCCAGCACGGTTAATGGTCATCTCAGCGTTAACCCCGCGAAAAAATGTAGATCACCGCCGTAATAGAATGTGATTTAGGAATGACGGTTTTTAATGAGCTGCAGATACGCTTCCCTCGATGTGAACAAGGGCTCTTGTTTTGTCTCACTTGTCTGAAAATGGGCACTGACCCCAGACACAGACTGTGTGATAAATGCTGTGTGCAGTGTTACCATGCCTTCCTGTTTCCACCTCCTGTGAGCTCCGGGTCACAGACTCTTGTCATGCTTTCCTTTGGTTTCGTACGAATATCACTTACGACAACAACAGGCGTCATTCCTCACACAAGCAAAATGAATTGCTGTTTCAATCGTGTCTCACAGCAATGGCTGCGCTGAGTAGAATGCTGGAGCGCTGAGGATGTTTTTTAATAATATGACCAATATCTTCTGAAGTAAAGTCTAGGCCGAATGAAACAAGGTGGTGGGTGAAATGTTGTGGTTACTGACCACCAAGTAGTATACAGTGTGTGTAATAACCATGAAACCGTAAGAAGACCCCTAAACTCTATGTGTGATACTATAGCTTTAAAAATAGCAGGAGCTCTGCTATCCAGAGCTTTCACAGGGTTGATGACCACACGATTAGAGCGGGTCTCACAGTAGACATGAACCCTGGAAACACCTGGAGCTTTCCTCATTAGCCTCAGGACGTGCACTAGTATTATAGTGCATCTCTGAGAAGATCACAGCAGCTCACATCCAGCAGTGCTGGAGCCACGAACGCGCTGTTATTAGGACCACGGCACATTTACAGGGGCTGAAAGGCTAGTTTGGAAAGCACATTTTTACAGTGGCTCAGAGACATCAGAACTGCAGCGGTACGTAACGAACGGACTTCGTTAGCTATCTTTTATGGACGCAATTACGCAATTATTTTAACTATTTTGAATCGTTCTTTTTATTTACGGAATGTTTGTTGTATGTCGTCACATGTTTGAGTTTTGGCGTGCTTGTTTGAAAACATCCACTCCAATGGTTCTGTGAACCAGAACGACTGCACATATTTGGTGAAATCTGGGCCATTTTCCAAGATACAGCCTTGAGTTTGTTGTAAATGTGTGAGTAATGAAAAGGGTAACAAACATGCAAAACTGCCAATTAAATTAATGACATTGATTTCCCCTAAGATGCGTACATATTAGTCCAGTACGTTCAGTTAATTTATTCATTCATAATTAATGGATTTTTTTAAACACCCCAGGAGTTTTTCCTGGGTTACAGCGTTTTTATGCTTTGGGCATCGTAAAGCAAAACCTAAAGAAACATAAACCACAGGGAGAACTTTCACGAAAAAAACGAGCTCGCTGCTGTCAGCTCTCTCCGGCCCGCGGACAGAAAACAAACTCAGGAACGGAGCAGTTACTCTTCCGCATGCTCCCCTGGCTTGCGTAGTTGTGGCCGACTGATTCATCTCTGTCACTCTCTGGACTCGACTGAGGAAATTTACAGTTTATAAGTGCGTTCTGGAATGTTAAATCTTTCTGTGTGTTGTAGGTCAGATCGGTTTGTCTCGCGGTGACCAATGAAAATGTGAATCTTGCTTTAATTTCAACTGTGGCAGTCGAGGGTGTTCAGAAGCATGTGAAATGACCTATTGAATGTAATTGAGTGTTTGACATGAGGAGGATATTGGTAGCGATAATATTTACAGTAAGGATCATATTTGTTCTGCATAGTACCAGCCATGTACGTTAATAACGCGGCTGGTTGTTTTTACCGCCAGTTGTTTAACAGCTCACTTCTTGAGCTCTCCACGTAGCTGCTGTTCTCTCCAAAGCAAACGAACTCCAGATCTAATCAGGATTTTGTCATTTGGATTTCCACGCCAGTTCAAGTTCACAAGTGCGCCAGATAATCGATGAAATGCACTCAGGCCTTGGCTTGCAAACCGGCCCGTCTGACAGACAAACTTTATCCAGACAGTCTATAGTTTTATTTCTTTCTGTGCGGAGAGAGAGGTTTCACGCAGAGCAATGTGCCGACATTATCTCAGACGATTCCAAGAAAAGTCATTACTTCAAGGTGATATGTAAATCCCCGCCACAGGGTGTTGTAGTGGATGAGAGGGTAACTCAACCGCTCGCCCCCAGCTGCCTCTCCAAGATTCCGGTGCAAAGTTTAACCGCACCGTTTTCAACCCTGTTGTGTTTCTGTAACCCCGCGTAGCTCGGATGAAACGGAGCAGCTTTAACACAAACAGCGCTCCACAATCCATCCGAGTCTGCCCGCCGCATCTGCTTTCCGCACGAGTTTGCACAGCGTCTGAATTCCAAGTCTGGTGCAGTCGGAAAAGCTCCACATCTGACACTTAAAGAAAGAGGGTGTGAAACCCAGACAGCACACTGTGAAGTATTTACACCGTAGCAGTGCATGAGAAATCATGGCCGTTTATCCTGGCAGAGGTGCCCCGGCTTTATTACCCCTGTATGAGATGCCACCGCGTCTCTCACACCTGCTGACTCGGGAAAATAAACACACTTAAAGCCGCAGCCCACTTCACAACGCGCAAATGATTCCCTCAGGCTTTTATTCCCTGCTGGGATTCGTCCATTAAATCTGTTTCGATGTGTTCTGTTTCGACTTGTCTGTTCTGTCGTGCCTTTTGCTTTGAGACTCGACTTGATGGGCGAGTACCACAGACACGTTTAACGTTCACCTGGAACATATAATGAGTTGTTTTACAGCAGAGCAGGGATGCAATACTCAAAGCAATGCAAAGAGAAAGCTTTTATTGTTTACTGGCTCCAGGCGCTCTTATTACGTTATTGTAATTCTTAGAAATTGTACGGAAAGGTTTCACTGTAAGCTCAGCACGATAGATCGAGGCATTACAGTATGTTGATTTGTTACTGTTGTTTTTAATGTAGAGTGGAATGACGCTTGTTTTCTTTGTACATCGCTGTTTTTCTTGCGTTTGTTTTTATGCCCTTAATTACATCATTCTCCTGTCTGCTTTATGACTCCAGTTTTAACTGAGAGAAAACAAGTGCAGAAGTCCATCTGTGTCTTGCTCAGCTCCTGAAGGAAGAGATTTCAAGGGGAAACACTGTATTACATTAGCCTTCTTACCGAGTAGTTTATTGAAGACAACATACAAAATATCAACAGACAAAAACATAATCGTACAGTATAAATTTGACTGTATTGACGTATTCGTTAATTAAAAGGATTCTGTAAACTTTTGTGGTAACAGCAACCTTTTCCACAGTAAAGGCGAATGTAAAGACTTCGTAAGAATTAGCCACGTTCTTTACAAGCATTTTAGCAGTTAAACATGTTTTTTTTTAAATAAATTACAATTACTTGTGAAATAATTCATCTCCGAGCCCATGGCTGGTCTGTCTTCAAATATGTATGTTACCATAAACCTTTATCTCTATTCATAAAACAAACAGAATTTATTTCTATAACTGCGCTGTAAACCAACGAGTGATACAAATAATGAGAGTAATGTCAATGACATTTTACAATTAATCACTAACTGTGACTGACAACTCTGGAAGCAGTCCACCATCTCAGTCCAGACTCCAGACGCTCCATCTTGAGCAATATCTGTACTGACGTCAGTGGTTCTGCACACTCACTGATGTATGAAACTGGCAGGAGCTCACCTAGAATTCCTGCAAGAGTGAGATCTGTGGCAGGCGAGAGAACTCCACTGCTCGAATGACACGATCCTGTGAAATAAAAGGAGAGAAAATGATGAAAGATGTTCCTAATGATCACAATTACCTGTATCCATATCAACCCTCAAATCTCAAACGTTTATGAAAGCGCATGCGACGCTGGAGCAAAACGGAAACATGTGCTTGAATCTGTAAGCTCTGTGTAAACGAGCACGAAACAGTTTTTTGTGCGGGGGCACCGATTTTTATTTTGGCCCAAATGGATTTTTCTTTCATGCCAAAGTGCATGTAAATGAAACGTCATTAAAACTTTGCTGTTGTCATGGCAATCAGCCTGTGTCTTATTTCAGCTGTGCGTGAGAATCAACAGAAATAGAACAATCTAACATTCGAGCTCGTGTTTTTCCCGCAGTAGTGACTCTTGTGTAAATACACGTATGTCTTTGTGCCGGGAGAAATTGGCTGTAAATACCTCTTGTCATCATTTGTCATGGAAAGATAGACAGCCTCAGCCAAAGGATGGCACTTTAAAAGCCAAACAGCATGAATAACACAGTACTTCTGAATTAGTCACTGCATGAATTCTCTCTCCTTCTGTAGATGGTAGATGTGCTGTTTGGGTCAATTAAAATACGATCTAGACAAATTCAGCTGTTTGCCGAAGTGCAAGTGATGGCTGTGACTGTTCTAAAACGTCGTTCAACACATTTTTTATACTGTGCTTGACTTCAGTCTTGCTTTTGTACCATGATGCAAATAATTACAGTTTTAAATCACAGGTTAACTCCCTCTCTGATGTGCTCGGTGGGCCGGTCGAGTGGGTGCATTTCAGTAAAGCTGTCGACTGCAGCGAGGAACGTGATACACTTATTTAGTGTCACATTTTGCAAGCTTATATTCTGGCCAGAGGCTTGAGTGAGAACATTTCACTTCTGCTACATCTCATCCGTTTCATTTAGGATGGAAGCCAATCAGCATCCTTTTCAATTTCTCTGCCTGCCTGCCCGAGGCAATCGTTGTTGCAATGGAACAATCCCATTTGCCTGTGCTTATAATTTCATTCGTAAGACTGGTACTTGGTGGTCCATTTGGAGAATCTGTCAGAAGCATTTTGTGTAGTTTAGCAGATACATTGGGTAAGTGCACACTTAAAAGCCGCATAACCTTTAAGCCCACTTTTACCTTGAACTAAAATGTTAACATTTTTGCCTTTTTCTTGTTATGAAGTTCTTGTATTTGTCACGTGACTGTCTGGTCAGTCTTGCTGTGCAGACACAGTCTGGTCCCTGATGATCATACAAAAACGACTCAATGCTTGTAGCACCTTTGAAAGAATGCATACACGCAAGAAATTAATGCATTGATCTCTGCATGCAATGAATTGACTTCATAATGTGTTTTCTATGTATTATTTTATTTATGCTTTTACTTGTAAATAAAACAGCTTTTTTAAGTATAGTTTGTTATAATCTAGCTGTTCCTACAGGTGGAATTAAATGGTACCTTTGTCATTTTAGTACCGGTATGCCGAACGGAATTCTTGGAAATATGAAATCTGTCTTTTTTTCTGCTGTTAGTGATGTCGCCTAAGATAATTCAATACACATACAGTGATGATGTTTTCTTGATACCGTTTGAGATTAGATGTAGATCTGTAGAGTTCAGGGAGGTGTCAGGTAGGGTATTAACAAGAGGTTACAATCGGTCTCTAATCTGCTGTAATAAAAATGACAAACGTGTAGATCATAATCTAATCTAATGTATGTATAATAAGGTTGACTGGGTGGTTATATAATGTGAGCTTCGATGTGTTTTATATGTTAAAGAATAAGCTGTTGTGGTGTGTTAAATGTTAATTGTGTTTTTAGCTTTATTGGATATGTTTCACAACTAAAGCTAATCATTTAAAGCAAAATGATCAATTAATCATACAGCAGGCCTGACTGGATCACGCATGAAGTACCCTTGAGACGTACCCTGACATCTTTAACACATGCTTAACACACACACACACACAGAGGGGGGATTTGTGGATATATTTTGTATTCCATATCTTATGAATTGTTTACATTAACATATAAACCTTTAAAAGAGAGGTTTGTATAAGATGGTGGACTGCTGAATTTGGCACAGGAAGGGCATCTTTGTGTTGACTACTTTTAGTCGAGTGAACCGAGAGGTAAATGCAAGACACAAGGTAACATGTTTTCTGCCTCTGAAATGCTTTTACTGGGCTTTTGAAGGCAGTCTCGCAGTCCCTCCACGGAGCAAACATGCTTTCAGAATGAGTCACCATTGTGATAAATAATTTCTTAACTAGAATCCTTCATTTTTTCCTCTTCATCTCTTCACATCTTTCGTAGTCAAATCAATCTGTGACCTGCAGTGTGATGTATTTCAAAAGCGAGTGTTCCAGATAAACAAGTTTTGATAATTCAAACACGCCTTTGATGCCCAGAATGCTGTTTAGCTAGGTAGTTCACTAGGTAGTACATACCTTTGATCCAAAAATGTTCTCTAGTTGGTAGCCGGCTGGTATATTTAAATATGCCTATCATATCCAGGAATGCTGCCTAGGTGGTTAGCTGTCTGGGTTCAAATGATTTAAAATGCCTGTGATGTCCAAAAATGCTGTCTGCGTAGGTACTGTAGCTCGCTGTGGTTCAAACGATTCAAGTTTGCCACTGATGCCCAAAAATGTGGTCTAGGTTGGTTTCCTATCAGGTTCAAATGATTCAAACGTGCTCAGAAATGCTGTGGTAGCTGTTTTGGGCGAATGAATTTTGAAACGCAGCCAGAGATTCTGGTTTTGATAAACTTGTGGCTTATAGTAGACTGTGTGGTCGCTGGCTGGTTAACACAAAAGACAGGCTACACAATACGGGAGTCCTTGGACTCTGCTCTCATTTTCAGATATAGAGAGGAACGCAGACGGGCGGTAATGGGTCGTAAAATACCAGGGGGGCGCTGCGATTGTAAAAACATGGCATTCGCTATTGAATAAGACACGGAGACTTATTGTTCTCAGATAAATGACTTGATTTTGGCACAAGGCGAGGCTATTGACAGGCACTGTTGCCTCTCTACAAAGCTCTGAGATATGTTATTGGTTAATTTAGCAACAGTACATGCTACATGTCTGATAGCAGTCTTTTAAGGGAGAGAGTTGGACTCTATCAGGACTGAGAGGGTAAATTAGCGGCGTGTTTAATGGCAGGCTGGAGAATTGACCCGGTTCACTGAAACGTTCAGCTGTGGGCTGTATATACTGTTGGCATCGCTGTATGAAGAACTGATTGCTACCTGCTGTGTTCGGTTCAGTTTCGTCAGACCATTTTTATAGGCACTTGTTGGTCAGTGACAATATGCTTGTTTCTTATAAAATGGCTGCGAAAGGCTGTTTTAATCTGGTTTTTATTATTTATTTATATTTTGCGCCGTGTTAATGTGTCCGTGATGTTTTATTCATCTTCTCGTCACAGTTTATGAAAGCCCTTTCAGAGGACAGCTTTCATAACTCTAGAGTCTTAATGGAGGTCACATTTATGTTCAGTTGAAGTATCAAATTTATCTCTGAGGCGTCTTCTAATATTCCTTGGGAGGAATCAAAACCGAAACGAATGACAGAAGTGTTGATATACAATACGATTCTAGCGCTGTGAAATTAATATGAATTCCTCAGCTCCGCAGGGGAATTCATAATATGAATTAATAGGAATTCCCCGGCTCAGATAATTTGGATGTGAACAAAAATCTGATCATAAATATCAAATATCAAAGAGTTGTTATCCAAATCTATGATGCTGGCAAATCGGAGCGTAATTTATGACCTTTTCTGAAACTCTTAAAGAGACACTTGTTCTTTTTCTCAGGAGAACAGTCTGAGAAGCATCATGTCGTATACATGTGTCTGTGTGCTTCCCACTAAAACCGCTGTCCAGAGGAAGCAGTTCAGGGGAGATTAAAGAAATGAAATTGGCTATTTTCCTTTCCTATAGCATTCTGCTATTCCAAGAGCACAGTGTAATTATTCACAGAGTGGTTTTAATATTACTCTCCTGAAGTGTTTTCTGAGTGCGGTTTAGTTGTACCTGCTATTGTGGTAAAATGATCTCCCATCATTTCCTGTTACAGCATTAACCGCTGTTGACTGACTTCAGTGAGATATTACACACCAGACAGATGTCTGTACATCATTACAATACGTCACACTTGTTCAATGTGTACTGTAAGAAATAAACGAACAAGCGATCGAAATGAAGTGTTTTTGCCAAACGTTTTGACCAATAATGAACAAAGTGCGGTGATATTTACCACTAACGGTCACTCGTTGCTAAGCGTATGGCATTAAATTGCAACAATTAGTGGTTTGCCATAGCAAAAAGAACACATGACTCAACAGTTACAAATGGAGTGTGGATGAAGCACATTCGAGCGACGAATGAAAATACACTCCGCTGCCTTAATCTGGGCAATATAAAGCACACCACAGACAAATGAACAACCTTAAAAAATACGATCCTATAAAAAACAGCAGATGCATTGGTTTAAAGGGTAGATGCCCCAGATCATCATTAAACCCCAAATTTGCATTTAAATGAAATGTGAAACTTCTCGGAGCGTTGCGAGCCCTCAGGCATTCCAGTGAGGCTCATTTGGAAACAGAACTCCTCCCATGCTCTCATTACTGTCTCCATTACTCTCCGAGTGCTGCGCTGGGAGAACTTCAGGTGCTGGGAGACCCTCCTTACATCTGGGAGGCGATCTTCAGCTCTAATTCAATCTGCCTGCTGGAGAGGCTGACTCAGCCAGGCCTGTTTCATTGAGACGGAGGAACGTTTGAACAGCCCTCTCAGTTTTCAGTGGGTGGCTGAGTCGGCGCCTGAAATTCAACGGATCCTTCCATT
>JAZGTI010001743.1:0-41499 GCA_036877585.1 Botia kubotai | reverse complement strand
TAGCTCAGTGGTTAGAGCATGGCGTTAACAACGCCAAGGTCATGGGTTCGATCCCAGGGATTGCACATACTCAGAAACAGTATATAGTATAATGCATGCAATGTAAGTCGCTTTGGATAAAAGTGTCTGCCAAATGCGTTAATGTATTGCGTGTACAGCCTTATTATTTACCAAAAGCGTTTGGTACAAACACA
This sequence comes from Botia kubotai, assembly GCA_036877585.1. Classification (NCBI taxonomy): domain Eukaryota; kingdom Metazoa; phylum Chordata; class Actinopteri; order Cypriniformes; family Botiidae; genus Botia; species Botia kubotai. The sequence continues at coordinate 41,305 of JAZGTI010001743.1, read as the reverse complement.
GTGTATGAGACTCACCTGCACAGGAAGGGTACAGCTCCATCCTGAAGAACTGCAAACCTAAAGATCTTCGCCAGGACCTCTATAGGACAGCTCTGACCCCAGTGGTCAAAACTGTCAGCCCCCAAACCGACACTTTCATCACTGGTTTCCTCTGTGACTTTAGGAACTTTAATCTTTACGGGTGCTTTTCTGGTTTCGATAGGAGAGATTTTACTCTTGCCTTTGGCAAGCACCTTCTTCTTTTTGCGTCCCTTGCGCTTGGGTTTCCATACGGTGTCGCCGCTACTTACATTTGAGATGATCAAAAGCATATCTTCTCCCTCCTGGACAGTGTAATTTGGTCTCTTAGTCCTTTGGACATTTTTTCTCTTTTTCTTCTTGCTCTTTTCATCCTTGGAGGAATCGGTCTTTCGTTTCAAAACCCCTTTTTCCTTTGAAGCCTGTTTGCTCCTGGATGCTCCAGCTCTGTTGGTCTGGTGATGCTGGTCTGCAGCCGGCGCCTGAACCGACTCCCGCTCCGTGCCTGAGCTGGATACCTCCATGTGTGCGCTCTCCATGCCTGACAAAAATAGCCTGTTTCCGTATACACCTGGTCCCTAAAATTGGTCTTTATCAGACACCTTGAATACAACTTTGGAGAATAAACGATGCACCTGACCTCCAAAATCACAACATGAAGATGCTGCGGTTCATCTTAACGTTGTGCTGTATGCATGGTTACTTATAGAATTAGCAGTAAACGTGCAACGTGTAAACCATCACGGAAATGAATTAAGAATTGTACAGCACCACTATAAGTAATAACCAAAACACCACCGTGTTGCTTTGTTGTTTTCATTGAACTCCCATGATGCTTTGCGACACTATCAATTCTTTAATAAAGGTCGTCATATCCGCTTTCATGGCTAGCCTGTCCATTCTAGATCGACGGCATTTGCGGAAAAATAGAGGGCATGTCCAATCAGAGAGTTCTTACAGCCACACGTGACTGAATACGGAAGTGAAAGTAGAGCGGCCGCTCCTCCGCTTATACGCAGATCTTTGAGCACAACAGAATCGGAATTCCCGATTCTCATTAGTCTACACACTGCAAAGGGGGGCGAAGGAGACGTACACACTGTACAATTCACACATCTCCTAAAAGCAGAGTAAAATACCACAGCAGCAAAAGATAACGGTGAGTGCATTTTGAGACTCAATAGACTTATCTCGCAATAGCATATCTCAGCATTACAAGTAATCCGTGGTGAGTAAATGTATAGATCGTTTTTGTTATGGCTTTTAGGAATGCTTATACGAGCACATTTAAGTCCTTTATTTATTCGCTAGATGTTTTTTTAACGTCCGATCACCGGATATTTCAAGTCACCGTATCAAGTTATCGAGGCGGTGGAGGTCGCATCCCCGCGCGCGCTTACGGAGAATAAACCACGATGCACGTGCAGCATATGTGACCTTTCAGCGCCAGCTATTCGGTTTCCAAAATAAAAAATAAAAATAAAATGGACCAACACAGACATCAGGTCAATAATCGGCTCTAAAGGTCGATAATAAAATTCACAATCACATTTCCTCAAAAACGCCGCCGCGTGCGCGAATGGGGCGTGTGTATAGTCAAGGGTATCGTGACTACTCAAGGATAACTAACTAGTTGACAGAAAATGTGACAGAAATCTAGGTCACCAGCTAGGTGTAATATCAGCAGTGATGCCGCTGACCTTTCGCATAATTCTTTTCATTCGTTTGATTAAATCTGTTCTGTTCCCCTAACTGAGGTTTCACAACAAGTACTTTTGACAACTCATGAAAACAAATGACCTTAACCTTAATACTAGTTTAAAAACCACGAAGTACCAGCTAGTTACTACTGCATGTAGAATATAAACATACTGTACGTGTGTAAAACTTTAACGCATTATTATGGGATGCCCATCAATAACCAAATTATCACGGTTTTATTAAATTGGCAGAAGCTACAGTTACCATTGTCAAACATGTTTTCAATGTATGTATGCGTGTAGTCAAGTCTAAGGACTCATTTCCATCTCTGGTTCATGTTTTTTTGTAGGGAAAATACAGCCTATGTCTAACAACACTAATAAGAAAAGACCACGTCATTGTATTTGTAAATAGAGCGAGGGAATGTTTTGTTATTAAAAACACTGGGCTGTCACAAATGTGTGTTGTAATACTAATAGGATAACAATAGTCCCAGACGGTACATCCTGTTGTAAAGTGAAGAAAATAACATGAGGATTAATCTTGGGTGCATGGTTAAAATCAGGAAAATGTGGACTAGCCTGCTCTGGTTGTTATTACTAAAACGTTTATCTGGCCTTTATTTGGAAGCATGTTCCACCAGATGGTTTAAAAAACAAGCCAGGCCACTTTGGTGCGCGACAATGGAAGACCTGCAAGACTTTGGTTCCTCTACTGTGAGTGCCAAGGCCATTGCTTCTGAGCTCAGTAAGTACTTTCAGTTAACTTCACTTCTCAGTTCTAACTTTATCATTAAAGCTGCAATTCAATTTCATCTCCGTTTGAAACAAAATCGCACGTTACTGTTACTTTTACGTACTTTTAATTATGTATGTTTAACTCAAATGAAGCCAAACTGACATTTACGTGAATCAGAGCCGACAGTTCAAATGATAAATGATTATTATAAACTTACCGTTGTAAATCGGGGTAAGGTAGAGACATTGTTGAACGCTAATCCGCCATGTACTCGCCTCGGAACTGATTTGTGTTCATTTTAACCCAAATAGTAACCGATTGCAGCTTTGACCGTCAAAGCGAACAAACAAAAAGTATCCGTGGCTGGTCGTATCTGGCATGCGCTTACATTTAAAACTCTGTTTCACTGATGCACATGTGATAAATGTTTGTTGCGTGTTTGCATTATGTATGTTTGCATTATTAAATTACAACTATGTTTCATTTTTGCAGAAGATGATTTCTACTTCAAGCTGGTTGATGACTTCCTTGGTGGTCATAATGAAAACCTGTTGGATCTGAATGAAAAGTCCTGGAAAAACCGCATGCTGGTCCAAGTTGGGCTGCTGAGGGAGGAGCATGATATTACATGGGTTAATCTAATACAGTGGCTCCAGAAGATTGTCCCACAACATCAGTCGGCTGATTTCCGGGGTTTGATTGTGAGGAACACCACAACCGCTTTGAGCTTAACCGGGGACGCCAGGGAAAACTTCCTTCAGTCAGACGTCAACTTTGAATTTGTCGGGCCCGTATGCGACAGCATCGGCATCGGAAGGAAAGATTTGCTGGAAGTGTCGGACTTTTCAGATCGCGCAAAATTAGCCGGTCTCTCCAATGGCCTTGTTCTTGAATTGACGAACTTCATTGCCCGAGAGAAATTAGAGCCAGTCGTCCTAGTGTCCTGGATCCGTAACTTCGAGCCTTTATTCTGCAGCGACGGTAAGATCCAGAAAGCCTACAGGCTTCTACAGGCAAATCTTAAGAATTTAAGGATACAGTATCGCAACAATCAGCGGAGCCGGAAGAGGAGTCGTGGATTGTTGGATGAGTTCCTTCAGAGTCCATTTGATCTTCCTCCTGAAGCTGATGACACTGAATACAGGAGAGTGGCGATGATCAAGGCACATCTAAAGAGGAAGCGTCGCACTGCCACGAACAAGCCTGAGATCAAGGAGGAAGACGAACCTTTTGATATTTCACACACAGATGAGCATGATCACAGCCAGGCGAGTGAGAATGAGGAACATGGAACAAACTCAAGCCACTCGACGCAGATACAGTCACTAGATGATGTGGAAGAAGACCCAAGAACCGACACGGGTGACTGCGTAACGCTCCTTGATATCGCTGTGCTGTCTTTGCAAAAGCTCGTGGACATGTATCGAGGCAACAACGAGGTTGCGAAAGTGGTTTCAATGGATCTTCTCAAAAATCACTTCTCTGCAATGCTGAAGGAAGATGCCAACCTGAGGTCCCTCAATGACAAGGTAACGGCCTGTGCCTCGACCGAGGGCTCGCCGCTAGTGCCGCCCTTAAAATTTCTCCATTACATCAGTCAGTTCCTTTTCGAAGTTATTGATGCGATTGAGCAGCAGATGCTAACTATCGAAAAGGATGTCGTGAACTCCATGGGAGAGAAGCTCGGACGCGACAAGCATCCCAGATTTCGGAGTTTTCTGAACTTTGATGAGAGCGCCGTGACGCGCTACATCCACATGGCGTCTGAAATGTTATGCCCGAGAGAGGAGAGCGACCATAACTACCGAAGACACTGGCTTGCTTTTTGCATCGAGAGAAACAACCGCTCCAGATTGCCTGTCAATCATTCCAATCGTATTATTAACTCCTTCGAAGCAGCCGCGGGGTTAGTTCATCATTGTGACGATGTTGCGTTGTTTGTATCTGACCTGCAGGATCTCAGTGACGACTCCAATATCCTCTTGGAGAGCATCAATGCGGACGTTAACGATGAGGCTTTGCAAGCGCTGGTCTGTGTGGTTGCCATCATCTACCTTAAAGTTCTAGGGCCCTTGTGGCAGCTACTGAAGAGCGATGGAGAATACCCCCTTTTCAGTAGGTACATTTTTTGCCTGTACGACAAGCTCCTGGAATGGTCGCAAGATGCGAGCTGCCTTTTGAAACCAGAAGCTCTGCTGAACGTGTTCCTGCAGGTTCCAGTGCAAGAGAGCAATTTTAGCGGTGTGTTTAAATACTGCCGCCTCAATGCGGAGAACCAGTACGGCACTCTCATGAGGGCTTGTTTACAGAGGATGACGAAAGTGCTTGCAGCTGTAATGGAGAAAAATCTCAAAGGTTTCCTTCCTGGGGGGGAATACTGCAAAGAGCTGCCCACGGAAATAACCGTTCAGATGGCAAACTGCACGTTTTCACAGCTGATGGGAGAGTATCCTTTTGGTCACGCATACCCCTATGAGCAAAACAGACCTGATAAAACTCTTGATCGGTCAGATGGGAGCGTTTCCAAAGAGGCAGAAAGAGAACCTGCTCCCCAGAAGACCATAGATGGTCCGGCGTCACCCGTGGTTCCATTATCTCCTGAAAAAAACATCCAAAAGCAGCAGCAGAGGTTAAAACGTTCCCACGTCTTTGAAGGGGCCAATCTCCATGCGGCGAGAAAAATGAAGGTGATCAGACTAAAGCAAAAAGCTCAGGATCACGTTTATAGAAAAATAATAATCGGAGCCGTTTCCAAAAACGGTGGTCCGTGTAGAAGCAAGCAAGATGTCGAACGCTTGCTCGCAAAGTTAAAAGGTGCGAGCCGTACACAGCAGCGCGAGGCCATTCGCTGCGAGCTGAACTATCAGAAATGCATCGTAGGTTCCAGGGACAAGAAGCTCAGTCAGATGGGTTTCTCATTAACCGATATGGTTTCTACGTTGAAGGACATCTTACCCAACGAGAAGGTTCCAGTTACAACACCAGCTCAAAATCCAGTTGATCAGGCAGAGTTTCAGACAGGTGCTGTAAGCAATGATACCCCCAACCAAACAGTATCTGCAGACTCTCAAAGCGCAGTTACTGGTTAACAAACATTAAAAAAAAACAATAAACAGTATTTTCTGTGATTACAGGGAGAACTTGTAATTCCCTGATTGTCTTAACCTCGTGTTCAAATCATGCTACTTGCATTTGTTACTTTTTTCATGTTTTTGCATATTGTCTATATCTTTGTCTATAGACATTCAGTTTATAAGCTTGTGCTCGTAACTTCCATTATTTCTTTTGCAATAGTTTTCTAGAAGAGTTTTGTAGCACGGTTGCATTAATAAAGACGTTTTTTAGATATCTACTTGTATTGCCTTTTTTTCACATGTTCACATACTACCACAAATAGTATTCTGATATTACTTTCAGTAAGTGGATTTTGATCATTTAGCATTGACGAATGACAACTTTATTAATAAACTATTTAAATTCATCTCATCCATAATAAGGCTAACTTCCGTTTTTGTATGATCTTCATCGGTTCAATCCATATAAAATTTCAAACAATTTTGCATTAGTAAATAGGTTTACCAAGTATTATCTTAATCTGCTTTACTTGTTTTGTACTACAATTAATTACTAGTCTAGTATAGTCACAAGCAGTACAGTGGCATCGAAGAAACTATACAGACCACTTAAAATGATGGATATTTTCCTGCGTTTAAAACAATTGACGTCACCATTCAGAACGTTTTGCCATTTTTGCACTTTAATGAACGTCAATACGATGTTTGGGGTGGGTGTATCCCAGTAACCATTGACTTCCCAGTAACCATAGTAAGTCATCTTGAAAATACATCTGTTATTTCTGTGAATATTTGTGCATTTTTTTCTGTAAGTGTTTAGATGTTTTTGACCCATTGTATCTGTACACACAACTGATGTAAAATCAGAACTGCATGCTCTATCTATTCTATTCCCTCTATTCGATGCTCTAATTCCTCTAGTCCCTCTATTCTATGCTCTAACTTCTCTATTTCCTCTATTCTATGCTCTAACTTCTCTATTTCCTCTATTCGATGCTCTAACTTCTCTATTCTCTCTATTTGATGCTCTAACTTCTCTATTCCCTCTATTTGATGCTCTAACTTCTCTATTCCCTCTATTCTATGCTCTAACTTATCTATTCCCTCTATTTGATGCTCTAACTTCTCTATTTCCTCTATTCGATGCTCTAACTTCTCTATTCCCTCTATTTGATGCTCTAACTTCTCTATTCCCTCTATTTGATGCTCTAACTTCTCTATTTCATCTATTCGATGCTCTAACTTCTCTATTCCCTCTATTTGATGCTCTAACTTCTCTATTCCTTCTATTCTATGCTCTAACTTCTCTATTCCCTCTATTCAATGCTCTAACTTCTCTATTCCCTCTATTCGATGCTCTATCTTCTCTATTCCCTCTATTCGATGCTCTAACTTCTCTATTCCCTCTATTTGATGCTCTAACTTCTCTATTTCCTCTATTCGATGCTCTAACTTCTCTATTCCCTCTATTCGATGCTCTAACTTCTCTATTCCCTCTATTCTATGCTCTAATTCCTCTATTCCCTCTATTCGATGCTCTAACTTCTCTATTCTCTCTATTCGATGCTCTAACTTCTCTATTCTCTTCTCCAGACATATAAATGGCAGCTAGATGTTGGGATCGTGCCATTGTTACACACATTCTGGTGGCTCTGTTTGGAATGGGCTCATGGATCTCTGTGAACTCGTTATGGGTTGAGCTTCCGGTTGTGGTTGGTGTTCTACCGGAAGGTAAATAGTGGTTTGAGATTACATAACAAGCTTTAATACCATTTATCTTTAAAAAGAAGTTCATAAACGTTTTTGCTGTCAAGAGTTCAAGACCATAAAACTTGAATGAATGCAAGGTTGTGTGAATCTTACATAGCCTGTCAAGAGCCGCATTACAGCACCATCATTAATGCTTGATGTGTTGTCCTAATAACTAAAAACATGTTCCTCTCTCTCTACAGGATGGAACCTGCCTGCATATCTGTCAGTGCTGATTGCCTTTGGGAATTTGGGCCCAGTGGCTGTCACTTTAACTCACCACTTTGCTCCAGGACGTCTGAACGAGCGCGTGCTCATCCACACCGTACAAGTTCTGGCGGTGATCGCATCTGCCTTTCTCGCCGTCTTCTGGTCGCATTTGGCCACAGTTGCTGGAGAGCCGAGATCGGTCCCCTTCCTGCTGCTTACATTCATACTGTCCTTAGTCTGCTGCACCTCCAACGTGACCTTCCTACCCTTCATGTTTCGTTACCCCCCGCAATACATCCGGACCTTCTTCGTGGGACAGGGTCTGAGCGCACTGTTTCCCTGTGTGGTCGCTTTGGGGCAGGGCATAGGGAAACTCGAGTGCGTTGAGACGCCGAATGGCACGCGCCCGCAGTATTTTGAGGAGAACTTCCCTGCCCAATACTTCTTCTGGTTCTTGTCCGTGATGCTGGTTATTTCTGCACTGTGTTTTCTGGCTCTGACGTACCGAGGGGTCACCCAGCCTGCAACAGAGGAAGTTAAAAGAAGGGAGCAGGAAACGAGTAAAACAGATGAAGAGACACATCCTTTACGCAATGGAAGTACACCGGTCTCAGAAGACCAGGTTGAAGTTGAAAAGCAGGCTCTTGTCGTGTCCTTCTGGACATCTCGTAACATCTACCTCCTACTGCTGCTGGGAATATCCAATGCCCTGACCAATGGCGTGTTGCCATCTGTGCAGAGTTTTACCTGTTTGCCTTATGGCACCATGACCTTTCACCTCTCTGTCGTCTTAGGCAACATTGCGAATCCTCTGGCTTGTTTTGTGGCCATGTTTGTCCTGCTTAGGTAAGTGGATCTGAATCTTGTTAAACGTCAAAACAGTTTGTCAGTATATTAACTGCAAGTGTTGTGTGTAATTATAACGTTTTATTTCAGGTCCAGCATTGGTCTTGGTATGATGTCACTAGGAGGTGGAGTTTGTGCCGCCTATCTCATGGCTCTGGCGGCACGCAGTCCCTGCCCACCACTCCTGGGAAGTCAGACTGGAATCGTTCTTGTGGTTCGTTCTTCTGGTTATCTTTTCCAAATATGGTCTTTCCTGTATTATGACACACTGTTCATGGTGTTTCACTTTCATCTCATCTCAAAAGATCTGATGAAGTGATTGTAAAACGGATTAAAAAAAGATCGCAAAAAATCCTTATTTTAAAAAATAATGTGATTTGTTCGTTATAATTTATTAAAAAGTAACGTGCTTTTAAACTGACATCACTTATCCCTTTTATTTTTCAAACTCTTCCCTCCAACCACCTTGTCGAGTCACCACACATCATCTTGTCTAAATATGTTACTATATATAAATACTTAATATAAAATATATAAAAAATATATATATAAAACTATATGCACAGTATCAGAATTCAGACTAATTTGGTAATTCCCTTTATGCAATTACCTTTGTCCCCAATCAGATCATATTCTGGATCATCTTCACTGGCTTGTTCTCCTATCTGAAGGTGGTGGTTGGGACTCTGCTGCATGAAGCGGGACATGCAGCATTACTCTGGTGTGGAGTCTTCATCCAGGCTGGTTCTCTTATAGGAGCGCTTACTATGTTCCCTCTCGTTAGCGTATATCAGGTTTTCCAGCAAGCGCAGGACTGCATAAACCAATGCACTTAATAATAAAGCACTTCATTTTACAATCCCCCCCTGCGCGCCTTTAATGCAAGATGCAAAACCATGCTGCCTTTACGACGTGTCAGTGCAACCAGAGCGGCACACATTACAGATTAAATTTGTATTTTCTGGTGGCACATTGACGAATGTGAATTCACTTTAATTCACTTTGAACATGAGTGTAAATACCTTGTTTTTAATCTAGATTGAGCTAATGAGACCGTTGATCGGAGCAGGTTTATTCTCAAGATTTCTGCAGCAGCAACTACTCGACCCAAAAACTAACTCAGAGTTTGCACACAATATATACTATGTTATGTATTTAATTCATATACTGTAAGGTTGCTACAATATACTGTATGCCAATGTTTAAACTTATAAAATCTTTAATATCCACGTGTAATAGTATACACATCATTTGGTTTATTTTTACCCCATGCGATCAAACCAAAAATGCGTTTTCTACTTGTATGCAAACCAGATAAGTTTGCATTGTTTATCATCGTTTATAATCATGTTCCAGTATGCTGTCTACATATACAGACACGCAAGAACTGTATTATTGTCACATTCCAAAATTATTTGAATTTCGTTTCAGATTTACTTTTTTTTTTAAATGTAAACTTTGTGGTTTTACGTGTAGACTAAAAGTTTTCTTTGTTCATTTATTGAGTCATTGCACTGACAACGTAAGTGATAGAACGCCGGTTCAATCTATAAACTGCTGATTTCTACACTGGTTTTGAAAAAACGTGGTTACATGAAGAGTTTCAATTAAAAGTTTAAATAATTGTTTAATTTAATTGAAAAACTGATGGACTGTTATCTTACACTTAATTATGTGACAATTATCTTCAAGAATTAGCATTAAGAGAGGTAATTTTTGACATTTAGCACTAACGATTCTTGGCACTAACTTTATAATTTAAATTCAGAATCGAATCTGAACTCAAATCAGGTTTAATTTTTAGAGCTGATACTACAGGTTTTAATGTGAGCACTAATTGCATTCCTGTCATGTCTAATGAAAGAGTTTTAACAACATGTGTCATGTATTCATATTATGCAGTAATATTTTTCTGAATGTGAAGGATTCGTTTTTCGTACCTTTGTTGACAGTGAAGTTTAATTATGTGAGCTGTGATGATTGTTTTACGTTGTGATGCAATTTGTCATGTGATGTCATTAGATGTGACAGCATTGTAAGTAAATAAATGGCTCATGTTGACAATGTTATGAAAACAAAGGTGGTGTGAAGTTTAACTGTCGGCATGATAACCTTTTGTGTCTTTGCATGTGTTTAGTTAATTAACAATTAACCATGACTATATAATACAACAAATGTTTTGCCGTAAATTAGTGGCGTCATAGTGACCAAAGTGTTAAGAACACTAAATCAATTTATCAGGTAAAAAAAATACAAAACTATAAACTAGACCAGACTCAGCAGTTTTTTTAACAATCATCAGCACTTGTTTGAAGTCATTTGTTTACCACGCACAGTTACATAACTGAGTTAATCAAGGTAGATAGTTAAACTTTTACTGAAGCTTGTCTGGTTTGCTTCATAAGGATAAACGCCAAAAGTTAATGTTAAACCTAAAAGTTTGTAAATTTTTACATTTTCTGTTAGAAAACAGCCGTCATTTCTCACTCATTATGCTGTCATCTGCAGGGAATGATAATAGGAATCTGATATCCAGTAAGTGGCTTTTGAAATACTTTATTTGTATTAAATTAAAAATATACTGAATTGTGTTTTTTCAAATATTGACCTAATGGTTCTTGCAAAAAAAACGATGTATACAAAGTGGTGTTCAAAACTCCTATAACATCAAAAAAAATTTTTACATGCATTCTGAAACATTTTTTGGTTAAAAATGAACGAAAATCAGTTATTGAGCAAGTACAGGACAGATCAGTGTTCACTCTCCTTACCTTACCCAGATTCACATAGTTTATAATAATGTTTTATAGTTTGACAGTAAAGTGCCATTTGTCGGAAAGAAATATTAAATATACTATATTACATGTCCGGCTGCTGTAGATGGTGCGGCGTTTGTAGTCTGTTCTGAGAACAGATGTTTAGCATTTAAACTCCTCATTCACGTTAAGAAAGTAACTCCAGAGCTACACTGCAATATTGTTTCAACCACAGATGGCGGTCCAGAGCGAAAGTTACAGATTGCAGCGAAGTGGATCTGTGTTTTTCCCCTGTGTTTCTATTAAACATCACACAGTACAGTAGGTGGTCTTGGTTGGTCAATGTAAGTAAAGCATCTCACCCGTGCAGGGTAATGTAAGACTTTCTAAGGGAACGCATGACAATCTCCTGTGAGTACTTGTTAGGTTTCAAATATGTTTGTTGAATATATATTTTTCCTTTATTTTATACATTGTTACACACATGTTCTGTTACTTATTTACTTTGATGTTTCTGCCAGTTAACAGTTGTCTCTCTGAATGCATTTATCCAGTGTTGCAAAACGGATGTTTTTAATAATCGTCAAAGACACAATTTCACACAAAATTCTATTTTTTTTCACACAAAAAAATCTATGTTAGCAGTGGATATTGTGACTGCTGAATATTGCTTATGGCAAAATAACCTTTTATTAAAAGGTACGTACAACTGCATGTTTGTTTATAATAGGACTATTTATATTTGTCAGTTTTGCTAACCGCAATCTGGTTTGTTTTGATAGGTCTGCGTGAAAAAGCCTCAGTCTTCCTGACTTTGTTCTTAAAATAAACTGGCGCGGCATCAAAGTATTAGTTAGACAATACCCTGTTCACCACAATGTTATTCAGTAACCTGGGATAACCTGAGATAAAATATCTTACTATAAGACAAAAATTCTCAGACCTTACAGCCTTATAAGGTACATTTACGAGGTATCACTTAGATTGACTGCAACATTTTAAGAGCCAATGGAATGTAAGGACTGGATTAATGACGTTAAAGTGTAAAAACGGGCTCATTTTATTTTAACACTGTTGAAGATGCTTAAACAAATGTTGATTACTAACCCTACTTATCTTTTGCCGAAAACTTCTAGCTTCTGAAGTCCAAAGAAATCCCTGAATCACAGCCACCATGTCAATCCTCACTCATGTTTTGGCCTGTCTGTTTGGCATGGGATCCTGGGTCACCATCTGTGGGCTTTGGGTGGAGCTGCCTCTGATTGTTTCTCAAACGCCTGAGGGCTGGTATCTGCCATCCTACCTCTCTGTTATCATCCAGGTAGCCAACGTTGGCCCTCTGTTTGTAACATTAATGCATCGATTCCGCCCAGGAACTCTTAAAGAGACAGCCGTTATCTATTTCATCGTAAGTTTTGGGATACTGGCCAGCTTCTTCCTGGCTTTCTTCTGGAGCGAGAGGGTTGTGGTGCAGGGCGTGGAGCGTAGCGTTCCTCTCCTGCTTCTTACCTTCTTCATCGCCATCGTAGACTGCACCTCATCTGTGACCTTTCTTCCTTTCATGATGCAACTCAAGACAAAGTATCTGACCACATACTATATAGGAGAAGGTCTGAGCGGTCTCGTCCCAGCTCTGGTGGCAATGGTCCAGGGCGTGGGCGTCATGGATTGTGTCAATGCATCTCAGATCCTCAGGTCCAATGAAACACAGCTTCAGTATCTTAATGCATCTGATATTGACACAAACGTCCTCGTGCCTCACTACCACCCCGCCAACTTTTCAGTTGAAGCGTACTTTTTCTTCCTGACAGCCATGATGGTGGTTTGCTTGGTGGCTTTCTTACTTTTGAACTACCACCCAGCTGTGATTCAAGAACACACCAAAACTAAACGCAATGGGAACGAAGACTCCATATCCCAAAGGAGAAACAAGAGGACTGAACAGAAACCAATGATTAGTCCACAAAAGGGTCTTCAAAAGCCCAGGAGCAGTTTTGGAACGGGAAAGTACAGCTGGCTACAGGTGGTGTATGTCTACGTTACCCTGGCCTGGGTGAATGCTTTGACCAATACTCTTCTGCCATCAGTTCAGTCATACTCATGTCTACCGTACGGAAACCAGGCTTATCACTGGTCTGCCACTATGGCAAACGTAGCCAATCCGTTGGCTTGCTTCATCACCATGTTCTATCTTCAGAGGTAAGCTTGACTGACACTAAATCAGTCCTCATATTGTTTGTGCTGGAACGCCAACAAGTATCATAGTAAATTAAGTGTTACTTTAACGAATAACATCATTAAATTATATAAACGTTTTACACCAAGTTTGCACCATCGATATACATACAGACTTGAGCACCTCACCGCATCTCTCACCGCAGGTCTTTGGTGATGATGGGACTTCTCACCTCAGCCGGCTCTCTGATTGGAGTTTACATTATGGTAATGGCCGTGCTGAGTCCATGTCCCCTGCTGGTTAATGAGACGTTTGGAGCCGTGCTTATGGCAAGTATCAGATTTATTTTGATTCTTTGCGTTTTGGTTCTTCAACGAGGTCATTTTAAACAATTACACTGAGTAACGTGACATCATGTTTTACAGGTGTTGGCGTGGTTTTGGTTTATTTTCATCCTGTCCTTTGTAAAGGTGATGATAGCGGTCATTCTCCGCGATGAAGGTCATGGTGCTCTGGTGTGGTGTGGGGCAGTGGTTCAGATAGGCTCGATGCTGGGGGCGGTAACCATGTTCCCGCTGGTCAATGTATACAACCTATTCACTTCAGGGGACCCATGTAACCAAAAATGCATATGAAATTTGGGTCCTGGAAAAATACAAACCTTACTTTTAACTATTAACTATTGACTTTTATAGATAATAAATGTACTGAATAATAAATTTGATCATATCACGTCATGCTGATGAGTTTTCTTTTTGGGGAACTTTCAATGGACAAATATTTTATAGTCTCGCGCCTTCTGCAGATGACATACATTTATAGTAATATATTAGACACTTAGTAATTGCCGTGAGGATGTAAAGAGACTTTCAACCAGCATAACAAAAAATGTTTTGCTAAATGATCGCCTAGCCTGCCTTTAAAATGACATTGATGATTTTTAACAATATTAAAGGCAGGCTACGCGATCATTTAGCAAATATTTTTTTGTTATGCTAGTTAAAAGTCAGGGAATTTGTATTTGAATATTGTATTATGACGACCGAGGGAACGCTCGATTCTGATTGGTCAATCGCGCCATCCGGTGGTGTGATACGGACCAGTCTGGTCAGCCAGGCTTGTTACTGGTGCTTCCTAAATGGTTAAATTTAACTAATAAAATATTCAACCTCAAATCGATATTTTGTGTCCGGTTACTTATGTGTAAGCGGGAAAACGTACAGTCAGGCAGTCGTTATCGCTTCAGAGTAAAAGAGCTGATCACCCTGTAGGGGGTTTATTTTGCTATACCGACCTATTGACTGTATATTCATTACTGTACACCTCCTAAATTATTAAAAATCATTAATGTCTAATAAGATATAATCCCATTTTAATGTTTAATTCCTACTACTAGGATGTCAAAATGAGATAAAACATTTTTTTTCCAGTTATATTCTATTAATGAATATTAAAACGCTTTTTTATCATATTACATTTAGCGTTCACTCAGTCTGTACATCGACGGGCACAAACATCAGCCTTTTTTTTAACTGCATCAGATACGTACAAATTAGGTGACATACATATCAGATTAGTTTAAAATATCACGTGTTCCGATATATCTTTAGAAAATACGAACCTGAGAATATAACAGTGCTAGCTTACGCTGCGTATCCCAATATCATATGGTGCTTGTAGCTATATGGTTCCTGTGCAAAACTGTCGATTTTTAAAAAAATAAATTAATACACAGTATATCACTACAGATATAAAATGCGGCAAAATTACCTCCAACATGACTTGCAGGAAGCTGTGCAATAAAGGGTAATAAGGCAGTGAGCACCATCAGCCCCAGACGCACTGGACCCGAAAGGGTTAAGACTCATTAAGGTGTTAGTAAAACCCAACAGGTGAGTAGTGACGTCAGTAAGCATGACCGGACAAATCAGTAAAGCAGTAGTTATGATAGCTGATGTAATCTGTGAAAAACACGGATGTTTTTTTTATAATAGCGAATCCACATCCCATTTATTAAAGAAAATAAAGATAATTAAAGAGCGAGCGCGGGCTGTCTCGAGCTCGCAGAGGTAAAATCCCAGCGGGACCCGCGCGCCCTAATTAACAGACACTTTACACAGTCATGTGACGGAAAAATAAAAGCACAGTCATTAAGGAACAAATAATTGTCACAACATTTTTTTTCTTTTCTTTGGGCTTAAAGCTGCTGTGCGGTATTAAAATGAACAAAATGATACGGGCAGTTCGCTCAACATAATTAAATAAAGACCGTCAATGAATTATTGGTGTTACAGTATAAATATAAATTCATAATGAACTCACCTCGTTATCTGCGTAGGCATGTATGGTTTTAAATTGGGAAGTTTGCTTATTTTTGACGTGTTTCTTTGCTTGTCCATTAATTGGGCAACGTCATAATTATCTCGTGACAGTTGCCACGAACAAGTGGAAGTTTCAATGGCAGATACGTCAAATGACCAATAGGGGGAGTTCTCATCTTGGTAATGGCTCATACTGAATATCATTTATTTAGACGTCTTCTTCCAGTATGTTAATTTTTTTTCTTTGTTTTAGAAAACAATAAATTACAATCCCTGCTGAAAGGATTTAATTTGCATATATATTGTATATATTTATTTGACAGGCTTAAAAATAAACATTCAGAGAGAATTGCTAGTTTTAAGTCTCCTGGATTTCCTAATAAATTAGACAGATGAAAACAATCTGTGCATAACGACCACCATCTTGCTTTGATACCGCGAGCTTTTAATGCATTCCGCAGAATGAAAGCAGAGGAGATAATGGAAGTTAAATATATCAGGATGTGAGACTCACATCTGAGTTTTAAGACTTTGTGACAATTTATTAGGGCCCGGTTCTTCACTTGACAGCATGGTTCCCTCGGCCCAGTGACAAACTTCAGAAGAGAAGCAAAAGTTACCAAAGGTTATGCTATCATCTTCTTGGCTCTCTAACAATCCTCACCCAGGCAGCCTGCTAATAGAGTGGCTATTTCTGGGCTCTGGCTTTGATGAGCCACCCCACCCTGACTGTGCGTTGTCAACATGGCAGTGTGACTCGGGATTCAAACTCATGGAAAATATTCCTGTTCGCCTGGCAGGTGTCACAGTGAGCTTGGCTCGAGGCCTGGCTTGAACAGCTGCTTCTACTTTGATCCATTAGTTACTACTCTGAAAGTTCAGCTCTCTGGAGCACATGGAGAAGAAATCTCCTGCGTATTTCACAGCTCTTTTCAGACAATAGTACCTCATTTTTAATGAGCCGTTGTGTCTGTGAGATAAAGCTGAAACTGTATCTGTGAAATGGAACATTAGGTCAGAATTTCATTTTTTGAAACAATTTAGACAAATTCTCAAACAAATCATCTCTACGAGCTTTAGAACGGGGGAAAGACATCTGATTTGAGCGACCTGCGGCTGACCCTGTCCTCAATACAATTAACTGAGCAGCCTAAGCTTGGTGAAAGTCACACTTTATTTATAACCAAGGGTGTTTGCAATACTTTGTAAGTACTTGTATGCATATATTTACAACCCCGCACCTCTAAAAGAGCCAACAAACATGAATTTATTGTGCATATTTTGGTACTGAAACGATAATGCGCCGTAGAAATGTGACTAGCATTGGTAAATTGAATACATACACGTTAAAAAAAACAGTCAACAATTTGATTGTTGAAAGCCCGTGGAAGAAAAAGTCCTTCGTGAATCAGGTCTGATTGTCAACACGAAACAATAACAAAAGCAGACGAGGTGATATTTTTAAGATCCCATTAAAGAAAAAACAAACAAATTAAAGTGCATATATGGCCTAACGATCTACAGACAAAGGATATAATGTACAGGAACTAAAACTCCTGCCCAAAATCTCATTATATGCTGAGAGACATGCATTACAATTATAATTAAAGAGGACAAAAAAAATACATATAAAAGTATTCCTGCTTAATAAACACTTTAAGGCACAGTGCAGTAAACCATCAGGTCAAAAAGAGGCAGTTATAGTGAAACATAAATTCAGCTGTTCCGAGGCAGTTCAGAGCGGAGCCTAATTGGAAACGATCTTGAAATTGCTAGAATAATATTGAATGGTTGACGATGCCAGGCCAGTCATTCTCTGGTCACAACAACCATTGAAATGTGACAGGGATAACCTCCCTTATGGCTTGCTTTTGATTCATTCCAGCTCACTCCAAATAAATAAATTCTATTCTATTCTAATCTATTCTATGAGTATACAAATTCCAGTTAACAAGTAATCATACCTGATATTAAAAGAGCTATAAACATTGGAATGGCTATTCAGACACAGACATCTGCTGTCAAATGAAGAACTAAACTACAGTCTGGCGTAAGGTTAAGGCGGGTCAATAAGGCCTCTCGGGCTTACATACAAGGAAAAAGCTTCGAAATGATATTTAAACAAATTTGTCCACAAAGTCAATCTGTCGTCGTTCGTTTTTCTTCGTGAGGAACAGATACTTCATTTAACCACTTAGTTGTGCCATTGGATGTAACTATGTAAAATGTAACAAAAACAGATCAACAAAACAGAGCGTGCACACCTGCATCCACACACACACACGCATCCAAAACTTGAAGGCTTAGGTTATCGTTTAGAATTGTGCACGTCAACTGCATGTCTGGTTTTGGCCTGCAAAGTTATTGATTTGTGACCAGACCGAAGTTTATGGTGAATGTTCTCAATGCAAATCTTCATTTTAGAACTATACATGGTCGTGCACAGAGGAGGCGATCAAACTGCACTTACGGTAATAATTTAACAAGCTACACGAGTACATGAGAGTATACAGGAAAGGAAAAGGGAGACAATTTGGTCCATAAGAGCACAAACTCTGTCTTGGCAGGACGTGCTGATAAATTTTGGAGTGAAGTGCACTTTTTCGTCTGTGCTTTTAGTCCCCCGTGAAAACAGAACAAGCAAAGTTCAGTCAGTTCTGATGGCCACACATTAAGTGAATCTCTGAGAACAAAAGATTTGTTTGTGAATCGGTGGTTGTCAGAGTCAGGCTTTGTTGATTTGGATCTTCTGTAGGTTCTTCTTCAGTATGCCGAGGCGTGCGTGATGGCCGTGGTCTTCTCAGGGGGTTCCTCAGCTGCTACGCGTGGCTGTGAACGGAGATGCTGGACAGATCGTTCCTGATGATTTCGTTCACTGTAAAACAAGTGAAAATCATGTTACGTGAAGATTCTACCCAATACAATTCACCTGCACAAAAACTGTATCGTCACATTGAAGTTTTGCAAACCACACTTTTTCAAAAAGCTTTTTTGAAACAAACAGCTCCCTGCAGGTCCTGTGGAGCGCAAAGGTGTTCCAGAGGAACACACGCTGATAAATTGTATAACTTTAATGCATCGTAAGTCACTTTGGATAAAGGCATCTGCCAAATGCATAAACGTAAATGAAATATTCATGGCCTGACAGCACGTCACCGAGACATCTCTTCAACATTTATCATCCGGATCTTTGCAATTTAGCGTTTAAATCTGTCTGTCACTCGGCACATGTTTTCAGTGTTTAAGATGCAGAATACATGCGAGTTAAAAGGCAGCGCAGAGTTCTGTTTTGTTCGTCGTGGTTTAGGACAAAAACTCAGACAAACAGGAATTGGAAACGTTTGATCGTTTGTGAATTTATCATGTCGCGTCTGGTAAGGACATGGTGTGAGATTGGGAGAGCGTAAGATTAGATCTCATGCCCTTTTACGGAGGGCCTCGTCCGCTATCTTCCTGCCTTCTATCTGTTATTCCCTTTTCCCACACACCAGGACACAGGCTCTTTCTGTCAGCTGTGTTCTTTGGCCCAAGTATGGGAAGTGAGCGAGCGCGGCTTCAGGCTACACAAACAGCCTGGCACTCACTCGCTGTGCGATAGCGGGGGAAACCGGATGAGGCTGCCTCTTAGAGTTAGCATGCTAGCATATTAGCGCCAGACAGATTGTCTTACTAGCAGCCCACGGGGAGCATTGTATGACCAACACAAGACACTTTACCATTTCACAACTGGGTTTATTTCAATTGTCGAACCTTCAACAGTCATTGAAATACACTTGAGACCGGCCTTGATTTTTCAGCGTTCTCGTTCCGCGCTAACTGCTCATAAACCTCTGAGGGCTGTAGATAGGCAAGGGTATCAGTTGCTTTATCTGTTTCAAAACAGCACATTCCTCTTCTCTTACGATCGAAGCGGACTTCTTCAGTTGGCCCTTAAATTCTTTAGCATAGACGTAAGCACCTGCAGGAAGCATTTGATAACTATTAGACAGGCTGTGTGTGTTTTTCTCATTTGCTGTAAGGAACAGCATCCTCAAAGCAGGCCAACTGGAATCGTCTGAAGTTCTTTCTAAAGCCACCAAAACTTTGAAAATGCTGATTTTTGCATGACTGCAAATCTATACATCTATATGGTATACTACACATCTATATGGTAATCTATACACAACGTTTTAGTAAAACTCTGTATGTCCAGTGTGTTGCATCTTCGTTGTTTATCCTATTAGATATAAAAGGAAACTTTAAAGTAAACTGTAAAGAAATAGTTCAGCCAGACATGAAAATTCTGTCTTCATTTACTCATCCCCACATAATTCCAAGCCTGTATGACTGACTTTCTTCCACGGAACACAAAAAATGAATTTTTAAACAATATCCCGGTGAACTTGTTGTGAAGACCCATCTGTTCTGAAGACCCATCTGTTTAGCCCGGCATACAGTTGAATCGCAAAAGGCCTGACATTTAATCCAGCTGCACTAGCTCTTTCTTCACTAACTAACAACTTTACCCTCCCCTGCTCCACCCAAACCTCAGGATAACCAGGTTTAATCAGTGGCTGTCGTGTGCAGATCCACCCGTCTGTCTCCTGCTCCACACCTGTGCCCCATCTACCATCCTGGGCTGTGTTCCACTTCAGATTGTTTATGTCTTTCCCTCACTTTTCTCAGTCTCGTTGACTTGGATGTTAGTCATTGATCATGAGTGCCTACTGTTTGTGTAACCTGTGCAATGGGTTTAAAATGACTTTAATTTACATTACATTTATGTATTTGGCAGATACTTTAATTCCAAAGCAACTTACAGTGTGTTCCCTGGGAATCGAACCCGCAACCGTTGAGCTGCTAATGCCATACTCTACCGGTTGAGCTACAGGAACAGAACTTTGATCTGCTACAGAGCCCAATGTTGCCTAAAATGTTCAATATTATGGCGATGACTGTGTACAAAACAGTCAGCTTAAGAAAGCTGTATTAAGTATCACAGGGTTAAATATCATGGTTGGTCAGAATTGATGGATTAAAGAGTAGTAACCTAACTTGAATTTTCATTTTTGGGCGAACTGTTCCTTTAAAATCCCAACCAGAAAGTGAGAGAGGGAGAGCGAGATTGAGAAGACACATGTGAGCAGGAGGCGGTGGATTTCCTCCCCTAAAGTGTCGCTCCCGGCCAAGAGCAGGAAGCCTGCTGAGGAATTCCCTTCAAATGAACCGTGGCCTTCATGCTCTCGCTGCAAAACTGCCTAAGGGACTGAGAGCGGTCCGGAATGCTGACGTTCCCGCTAAACAATGAAGCCGAGGCTGTCTTTCATCTCCTCATGAGGCGCGGTGGACCCACCCTACCTGACCTTGACCTGACACGGTCTCTTCCCAGGCTCCTGGTTTCTCCTGACCACAGTCTCTGTAATTTTCTTTAAACTGACTTTTACTTAAACTGGATTATTTTACAAAGATGAAAAGAGCTACGCTTAAGAAACACCTGACACTATCAGCAACTTGCCTAAGCAAACAGGAGACCAGTCAAAACAGCTACATCTGCACTTTAGTTTTAAAAATGAAACACTAAATATCATTCACTTAAAAAGAAAAAAATGACTTTGCTGCGCTTTCCTTTAATTAAAATGAGTTAATGCAAAACGATTGTCAAACATTTTCGTCACTAATTAAATTCATTGCATGCAATCCAATAGTTCGTTTGTAAGGTTAATTCATCCATTTGCATTGGGGCTAAATAAATTATTTTGGTTGGCCTCAACCACATCAGAAATCCTCATCCACACACACAAACAGCCTGGAAAGTAATTTGAGCGTAATTTTTTAAATCAAACATCATCCATCCATGTAGTTTATTTAAATTTGTTCTCGGATAAACATAAGAAGAACAATTTCTTCAGTTCTTTAAAAAATGTTCTCAATTAAATTCATTCATCGCGTTTATTTGTCGAGTGCTGACAACGTACCAGAAACTGAATCATGGCTATTGAAAGCATGAAAGCTGGAGGAATATTTTTCACAGCCTTGTAATATTAAAATCCTTAAACATTTCATTTTCTCTTGGGCATAAGCCCATATGATACGCTACTGCCAGTAGCTTCCTGATTGACTAGCACTAATATGCGAACAGGAAATGAATCAACGAGATGGTTAAAAAATGGGATGAGATTAACACATGAACGTGCCACACAAACACCGGTCCATACTGAAACAATTAGGACCCTTGACAGTTGGGAGTAAATTACACCAATATGTCTTAAATCTGGCGAGCACTGACAACTACCATGGGAGTTTGGACATTAAAATGCAGGTCTCTTGAATCACTAGGTTCACAACTGTCAAAACACAGGAGTTTGGGAAGAAATACCTGCACGACTGCCTCTGTGCAATAAAACTTTATTTACATAATTTATGGTAAGCAGAGGTTCGTGAAAGGATCTTTCATATTCTAGGAACTACTGAATGGGTCGAAGGGCAGGGACGTCGTAGTGGAATAAAGATCTAAGAGTGTATTCGAAAAATGTCCAGTGTAGTGACCGGCTACAAGACTCAAATTCTGACAGGACCTGACAAACGGTTGGGTTATCAGGACAGGTGCTGCTCTGTTTTTGTGTATAACAAGCTGTTGGCAAATGTTTTCAGGTTTATGTTGGATTTGCAGGCTTGTGTTTACGAGCCAGATCTGCTCGAGTCAATTTAAAGATGAAGTGTATCATTTCTGTACCGTTAATGCCACCAAATATAATGAGTTTACAGGTTTACTTAAAGCTGCAATCCATAGCTGTAATGTAATCCTTTTTTGGGTTAAAAATAAACAAGTTGTTAAACAGGTACGTGACAGCTCAGTGTTCAACCATCTGCTCCTGCTTACCCCGATTCACAACTGTAAGATTTATGATTTGAGCTGTCTGATCTGTTTTCCTGGAAAATGGCAATTTGGCTTCTACTACAGAAAATGTAAAGTAACCTGCAATTCTTATTTCAAACAGAGATGGCAGCAGAGAGGCAAAAGTTACAGACTGCAGCTTTAAGTATCTTATTTAAAGACGTCTTAGCATGTTAAGCTGTGATATGGAACGTATTTTAACAAGTAAAAAAAATGACACTTCATCTTTAATGTTTGTGTAGACTTTTACAACACAGTGGCAAAAGGATGTGTGCAGTTATGCTACACCAGCAGCTAATCAATGAAATGTCTTTAAGTTGATAGGGATTTTTCTGGAAATATTACTGGTACATTAGTACAGCTATTAGTACATTAGTACATCTGCCGAGACTCAACAACTATTAGTTCACCCAAAAATGAAACTGGGTGGAACTATCTCTTTAAGAGAGCACACCACAGAGGGTAGTTCAAAGTAAAGCATGAAATATCCAAAGCAATCACGATATTTATGTTGAGCGGGAGTGACTTCTAGGCACACTGTCATTTGGAGCCAAGATAAATGCTTACATCTAAAACGATATCATCTTGTTCAGAGAGTAAATAAAGACTTGCGCTCGGTAGGTGTTGACACATGCGCCGACGTTTTGAAAAGACCAAGGAAACTTTGATTGTCCTTAAGTCTCTGTTGGTCAACAATTTTGGTTTGGGGTTTTGGCTAAGGATAGCAGCTGGTGAGTCATGCGTTGACTGCGACGCTTTGGACCAATGTCTGCTTTTGTACACAGTTGACTTAAAAAGAAGCCTGCTGGCTGTTGCCATAGCATACATCTCATTTTGCTGCCACATTTCATACGAGGGGTCTAATGAAAGGACTCAGGTGATAAGTGACTGGATTCAGATTATTAATATAAAGCCGGAATATGAGAAGCCAGTTTAACAAACGCTGCTTAGAGCACCATACCAAACCTACAAGCGTTGTTTGACCTCAGCCTTTGGTGGTGTTTGAGTTGGCAAACAGTGGCCAATAGCTGAGGCTTACTCCTCATAACGGACATACCCCGATAAGCTTAACGTGACTCAAGAGATACTGCACCACGTGACAAATAATTCAGAGCTGATGCAGATGATGCATGAACTTAATTTATAGTGTGGCCATGAAACGATGAGTTAGTCAGCTAGGTTTATGTTAGTGCTCTGCATGGAAAAAGAAATCGATGGGCATGAGACACAACGTTTAGTTCAACAACACATTAAAAACTTATCAGCTTTTAAAACAGCACCATTCAAAGACAGAAAGAATTCAGAACAGCCCTGCTCAGGAAGAAACAGTGTGAGTCACGCCATCCGGTGTCCATGTTCCTTTCCATTCTGTGATTCCGACATTTAAATAAAGCGTCCACAATATTTCCTGATTATATCTATTGACCAGTACATATGCCTGTTACCATGGTACTAATTAGCAAAACATTTGAGCTCCCCAAAGCGCAGAACAGTCTTGTGTTTTTCTACCACCGAATTAAGAAATAAAGACCTTTGCATTTGCTCAAAAAATACGCTCAGTCAGAAAACCCATGTTAACACAGATGTGTTTTGCAAGAAGGGTTTCTGGAAAACCATCTTGGATCAGCAACAGCTACCTATTGGTCTAACCATCTTCAACCTGGCGGACCAGCCAATGAGCAGCTGAAAACCATCTGCAAACTGTGTGTTTTTTTGTAAGAATTACTATTTATTTAGACAACTGCACCTTTTAAACTCATATCACCTTTTATACTCGGTCTTGTATCTGACTGTTGTGACTGGGAAGTGTATGTGTGGATGTGAGGTAACCCAAGAACCTGCTTCCTGTTGGACCAGGATAAACAGCAGCTGGAGTCAAGTGATAGAGCCCAGGGACACGGCTCACGCTGTACCTTCAGGAAACAATGGGGGAACAAGGAACTACCAAACAATTATCCCACCAGCACTGTTATGATCATTAAGGGCCCACAAGTGGCAACTCTCCCAGAAGTCCTAATTGTTCTAATCAACAGAAGACAAGAAAAACAGACCTTGGGTCAGAATCACATTCTCTCTGGGATTTTTCATCCTTGCAATGGCCAGCACCACAATTGACTCACAGGGGTATATATCTTTCCCCAAAACCATGTTAGCCTAAGAAACAAACCACATGAGATGTTCTTGGTTTTTGCTATCATGGTAACCAAATCATGCTACTGTTAATTACCAACTTTTCGACTAGTAGCCACGCATCTTCTACACAAACTCTTATGCAGGCACCCGAGAAACATAATCGTCTACATAGTGGTTAAGCATACACATAGTTATATTTCATAAACAGTTTAAAGAACTGACGTCATGCTTGGGGAAACGTTTTCGCCATTTACAGTCATAAACATTTAAGTCAACGCCTGCCAGTCGCAATCACCTACAGATCCTTACTGCGCTCGGAATGTTCTAATAGCTCTCCGCTCCAGCGTCCAACATATCTTAAACAGCCCCTCAGGCTCAACTGGACAGTTTGTTGTGGTTTCTTATGGGGAACCCAGTGCCTGGGTCACGTGCTGTGGAACACTTCCCATAGTGACCCCCTCCTTTACTGCAGAATCTACTGCTTTGGCTCGGCCGGTCTGGATTTCTCTTCCTGGCAGAGATCAAGCCACAGGCTTGTGTCTACAGCCGCCAAGTCAGTGTTCTTTATTGCAGTAAGGCCACTGGAAGCTTACGGCTGGTGAAGGCCAGGAGCCGGGCTCACGGCCAGCTTTTGTAAGAGTTTCCATGAGTAAAAGGCTTTGTAACCCCTCCTCTCAGAAGCAAAGGAAAACAAGAGAAAGACCCTATCGGAGGAAACAGTGAGCAGTAAATGAAGTTAAAGTATTGGATAGGTGTTTGGTTAAAGAACTTTAAGATCTCTATTAAACCGGACAGCTTATTCAAAGACGATGAGTTTATTATCATCCTTAATGATTTCTAGGAGCACTAAAGACTGATTTAAAAACCTCAATGCCAGACGATAGACAGTGCACGATACCCCACAAGGTTTTCTGTACATAAGCGCCTCTGTTTGAAATCAAATTATCCAGTGTACCAGCTCACGAAACGCCACACCTAAAAGACTCCATTAGGGCTATAATCTAAAAGGAATGAAACCTAAACTTCTAATGACATGAGGAGCCACATTAGCGCTCGGTAAAACGTGTTATATTTTGCCAGGGGGAGAAATGACAGGTAATAATTTGGACAAGCCAACCCATAAAAAATCCTGCTCACTCTCCGCATTAGAGTGCATTAGAACTTAACCACATTTCCGCTCAGTTTGGGCGGTATGGACTATATATCAACTGCTCTCGAATGTAAGACGGCGTCAGCCCATTCTGGAACATAAAGAAAACCACCAGAATCCATAATCCAGCTCCCCGGTAAGATCTTGTGCAGATCGCTAGCATGATGTTTGATATCTACAGAAAACGTGAGACGGACTATTTACTCCATTGAACTAGCACAACAGAGTTTAACTTGATCAAAAGTGTTCCTAGGCAAGAAGGGCAAAGATGATCTTTTATCACCAAACCATCATCTTCCCTTCTACCTAAGGAACACATTGGAGGAAGTAGAACTCTTCCAGTATGTGCTTAAACTACGGCCCAAGCTGATGGCCTGTCACAGGTTCTACAGTGTTGAGAAGCTGCATGGTAGATAGAATCCAGACTATTTGTAAATCATCACCTTACAATCAAAGTGACAGCGCTGAAAGGTGACCTCCTGCCAGGCATGATGTACTACGTGATGTTTCAGCAGATCCAAGTAGATGAAGTTTTCATTACTACTAGGCTTTGGTCCTACCATCTCTGCAAATACACTTGAGAACCATTATCTATCAGCGTTTGTTGTTTTATAGAAAGATCTAATATTAAAGTTCTTCCATGTGTTTGAACGTTTCTTCAACAGATGCTTAACATTTTACGCTAAAGCTGAAGGGGGAAACTGATGAAGTCATTCATTAAGTTTCCAGTTAATTTAACTTTCTTTCTTGATATATTACACATCATGGAACAGGACTGCTGTAGCAGTACGGTTAGTGCTGTGCTAGATCTTAAAAGTCTTAATTTTGTGAGGGAGCACTCAGGCGAAAACATCAAGCAATTAGAAACATCTGTTCAGCATTACATCACCAGACTACGATGCACATGGTCACTAAATTGGGCTGGAATATTGCTCTGTCACTTACCATCATCTAGGTACATTTGATCCAGTTCCTGCGGTTCCTGCTTGATGCTGACAGGCAGCATGGTGTTGGGGTTTTCTCCTTCTTCCTGGAGGAGGGGGGACGACCCACTCCTCACCAGTCCTTTGGTCATCTGAGCCGCCAATGCTGGGGCCTCACTGGTGGCCTGTGATTGGTTCAGACCATGGCCGGGAGTGAAGGGGAGCTCTGGTGCTGAGTTTGGGGTAGAAGGATGGGACCCTGGAGAGGATGCAGCGCTTCCTGTAGGGTAAAGGATGGGCTGTGGGTAGCGTCCAGGTGTTGGCTGAATGGTGGATACATGTGGAACTGTTGGAGACTGGGGCCCCAGGCTTGATCCTGCAGACAGGCACTTAGTGGAAAGGTGGGGTGCAGAGAGATCTTGTAGTTTGGGGCTGGTGCTTGGAGAGGAAGAACAGGACAGGGAGGTGGGCTTTGCTGCCAGTCTCTGAGGGCTGCTTCCAAATGAGCTTGGGACACAGGGTCGTAGTTCAGATGGCATCATGGGGGTCAGTGTTGGGGGGCTGTAGTAGGGCTTTGGGTGCAAAGCCAGCCCGGTGGGATGCAGCGGCGTACATACTTGGGGGAGCTCATAGTCGTCGTGCGGCTCTGTTTTTATGGTTGGAACTACAAAGGTGAGAAAGAAAGGAGAGATGCATAGAAGGGGGTAAAGAGCAAAGGAAAGAGGAAGATCAGATGAAGAGAAAGAGGGGGAAAGAGAAAAACGAATAAACACACGTTCTGGGTTCATGTGACTTTATGTGAGCTAGCACGAGTGAGTGGGTTTGTGGCTAGGATACCCACAGCGAAACAAACATTCTCATCAATGAGACTATGTGTCTGAGGCTACGCGCTCCCGCCCAACTGAAAATATTTAAAGAAAGAGGGGGAAAAAAAGGGATGAGTCATTGCCGTAACAGCCTTCCAGCTGCTTTCGAAAATAAAAGGGCTATTTTTTTTGGATCTGCCCCCAGCACTAATACCATATAAGCGTGCATTATGAAATACTTTACTGCTACAGTAGCCTCTCATCCACAGCTTAAAAAAAGCCCCATCGAGAAAAAAACAGCATTTTTCTCCGAGTAGAAGATTCAGTGTGTCGTTTAAAGATGAGATCTTAGGTTTAAGAGAGCCAAATTGCATCTGGGATAAGAATCGGACTGAGACGGGTTTGAACAGAAACAGATCTGCATATGTTACAAACAGGGTGCGTGGAGTTCAAACTAACAGTGAGGGCGGCCATTTTTGAACATACACAATCAGGGTCCAAAATGAACACTCGCCAAGAGCCACAAGCCCAAGCTTTGGCTAGTGAATAAAATGGAGTTCCTTGCCAGTTGGTCGGTAAATTTATTGGGAACTAAAACATAATACACGGTTCAGGTCGAATTATAAAAATGCCAAACTGACCCCTGATGATGTAAGTGACGGGCATGGTTCAAAACAAAACTAGTCGTCCAGTAGACTACACACCGTCTACCAAAGAAAACATCTGTCAGAACTGGCAATATTTGCTCACTCACTACTGGTGGGTGTGGTAAAGAGTTAATTTTGGACCCTGTACACACTGCGTGAGTAAGACCTGAGTACATATCAGTTCTACGATATCAAATTTGTTTCCTAAATGCATTTTATTTAAAATATCCGTGTCTTTGTGTATCTTACAAAAGCACAAATAAGCTTAAAGCTGTTTTGGTTAAAAATAAATCAAATCAGTTATTGAGCAAGTACATGACAAATCAGTGTTTAAACCAATCTCTTAAACCAAACATCACCTTCTCCGAGTCATAACAGTAAGTTTACAATAATGATTTATAATTTCATCTGTCGGGTCCGAATTTCCACACAATGTCAGGTTGGCTTCATTTGACTTCAACGCATGTAATGAAAAGTACGTAAAGTAATCTGTTTCAAACAGAGATGGTGGTAGAGAGGCGAAAGTCACGAATTGCAGCTTTAGTAACGACATGACTACTTTAACTTATAAGTTTGTTTATGCTAAATGAAAATGGCAACAAAGTAATGCTATCTAGCTGGCTAACACAGATGAGGTTGGAATTCTAACAATGACTTGTCATAGTCTTAGAAGCCACAAATATATTAAATGTTAAATATTAAAAATGATAAACGAATTGCAGTATGCCATCAGGTGTGTGAATCATTCCATGGCTTATAATTACAAATTAACGTATAGCTGTTTCATAGTTATACTAGTCATTAATAGCTATTACTGCAAATTAAAAACCTAATACATAGAAACTGTGTAGGTAACAAAAAACCGTTGCACCTTTTTTCGCGTAGTGTTAGGAAAACATTGGCAGGTCAAGTATAAATATGAACATCTGGCATGACTGGGCCAGCAGAAAAAAACTCATTGTTGGGCCCCTGGTTGATGTTTCTTGGTGCTTTTGACTCTGGTGAACAGATGTGAAGCTACTGTGTAGAATTCATCTGTTGTTGACAAACTCTTCATTTTCACGACGGTTTTCACCTTTTAACTTCTGCCTACGTTTCTCAACAGGCTGTCAGTCTGCAGTCGTTTATGTTCCCTGGACGTCGAGGCATCACTCTCACAAATATGCCTCCACAGAAGCCCCAAAAAGTCTTATTATGCATTCGGTCAACAATAGAGAAAAAAAACGGGAACCTCGTTGGGCCAGTCAGTCAGACCGCAGGTTTAAAATAGAGACTAGACATCTATTTTAGGCCCGGCAGGGGGAAATGAGGCTTCTAGCACATGACACACTGATGCAGTGCTGTACAGACAAGCAGATGTCTGTCACACAACCTCATGTACAACCTCAAAATAATATCAGATTCAGAGTTTTAACACTTCACTACTGAACCCTGTAAACTCATTACAGAGTCATCAGACGCTGGGAACCATTTATCATTCTGTTCATCTGCAACTAAATACACACAGCATGAAAAGTGCTAGTTACTCAAACACACACAGACCACCGGGAAGATAAAGTAAGCTTCAACAATTCATGACACCTACACCCTACTGCCAGCTGGGACAAGACTGTTCGGACCTTCTCCTATATACACACTTTTTAAAAAAGGTGCTTCATGATGCCACAGAAGAACCATTTTTGGCTCCATGGTTCCATAAAGAACCTTTAACATCCATAAAACCTTTCGGTTTCATCAAAGGTTCTTTGTAGTGGAGAATGGTTCTTTAGACTATAAAAAGGTGAGAAAGAAATGGTTCTTTGGGGGTTCAAAGAACCTTTGACTGAATGGTTCTTTGGGGAACCATAAATGGTTCTTCTATGGCATCACTGTGAAGAACCTTTTAGGAACCTTCAACCTTAAACTAAAAACGCAAATCTCTGTTAATTTGAATTATGATATTAAGTAAACTTCAATTAAAGCAGGAACTTCGGAAGCCAAAGTTCAGCCAAATATTTCATAGTCCCTCCCACATTAAAAAAATTAAGTAAAACGAAATATATTGTACAGAACTCAGATTATTTAAATGGCATTGCACTGTAACCATCACAGTCTGTCTGTACATAAAGTAACTAAATGCAATAATAAGGGATTAAATGCTATTATAGGCTTAGAATGCAATGCTTACTTTTATACAGTATGTAGCAGTATCTCTATCCCTCTATCTACTCAGATGTCTGTACACATTGAAGAATCCTGCCAGAATTTATAAAAAAAACGCACTGGGCAGACCCCCTGTATTTTGAATATTCACAGTGCCGTGCCTAAAAAAAGACAGTAGTGCAGTGTAAGTGCCCACACTTCAGGAGACAGGGCTGGGACACGACGGCTCTGACTCAAGCCTTTGAACCACCCACTGGTTACGCACGCTGGCCCTTAGGGAATTAGCCGTGGTTTGGACCTTTCAGATGTCGAGTAATTTTTTTTTATTTCACCTGGCAACCAGTCTGGATTTGAATAATAGCATTCACATACTGGACCCCACCCTGCCACTGCCCTTCCACTGCTCCCGAAGCAGGTATGGAAAAGAACAAATTTTATGGAAATGCTTTTAACAAAGAAAACAAACCTTCCCACCATTCCTCCCGCTAAAAAAAGACTTCAGCGTTTCTTCAAAATTAATTCAGTCATCGACTGGAAAAAAAGAGGAACTCGTGTAAATTAAGGCGGAAGGAGGTGATCGTTTACCGTTTGTGGGGAGGTACGTGAAGCGCTGGTACTGGCTCCTCTTTCGCTTGCCGTTGCACACGTAGAAGTTCACTTGAACCGGGCTGGACATTCTTTGGTTTCGGTAGGGTGGAATTTCCACAAGCAAAGTCACCTGAAAAAAACAAACAACACAATCGGGATTGAAATCAAGGTGGATTCTAAGTCATCTCAAATCCCTGACTGTCATTTCTCCGCTGTTTTTTCTGCACAAGTATCGGCGGCAAAAAAATGACTTTTCTTTTAGTATTTACACTTTTCTTAGGTGAAAATCATCAAAAATGGCCTACATACAGCTCTGTAGGTGATGATCGCATAAGAGAAATACATTTTTATTGAACATTAAAAAAGACACATTTTACCCTTATACACTTTGTTGGTTTAACCAGGCATTATGTTTAATTATGTTTACTGGGCGCCAGAAACGTTGACAGGACCGTCTGCATTATTTAACTTCACACCATGTGCAACGTCCAACATTAGCACAAGCATCCAATGATTGTGGCTTTGTGAGCTCGGGGCAGATGAGGTTCAGACAGACCAAACGGCACGCAGCAGACGGTGTTATTTTTGTGCTTCTCACCCTGAATGAGAGAGCGTCCGGGGACTTCATCCAGACAGTTTATTTCCCTGCACTTCTACCCTTGCTGTCTCCAGACACCGGTGAACTTATGACCACCGAACCGTCTGCGATTATGACTACAGTATGCAAGAGGTGCTGGGAGTGTCAAACCGTCTATCTACCGCCCTAATCTCTCTCTCGCTCTCTCTTTTTTCTTCCACCCTGAGATGAACTCTGTGTGGCTGATGAGATTGATGAAGGTGCAGTACAGTAGCCAGATGGGAAGTCATCAGTCTTTTTGGAGGTTTTCGAACCGTGTGCAGGTGAGCTCCCCAACTATTTATATAAGCACATCGCCTTAGCCGCAGAGCAAAGCCAGACGGAGCACAATGTGTTAGAGTGAATTTCATCCACGAGACAGATTCGCAGCTGTGCGCTGGACCCTCGGCCAAAAACTCCAACTTCAGTTGGTGAATATTACAATGCAAGTTACGTCTGCGGTAATAGTTCACTTTGAAAGTGTTAAAATGCTAAGAATGCGCCGATATGAATCTTTAAGGCGACTCCGTCTGTATGTTTACGAAGGCAAATCAAGTTCTGACAGCAAAACCAAATGTAAAAAAAAGGTCAATAGCCATTATTTTTGCAATGCCGCCACACTTTATGTTAATTAGGTAGCTAGGTAGATAATTATGTTATTGATAATTATGGTAATTAAATGTCGTTATTTACCCATGTAATCACATCTTAATTCTCAAAGTATTTAGATTAGGCCTTATACTCTGGTTTCTTTATTTCAGGCTTTCTTGTCGAATTGTGAGATGGCAAACAAAGCCAACCAGAAACATTCCTGCACAAACATTGAGAAAGGGCTCCGCGCAAGCCAACTCACCAACCAGAGAGAGCCGTGTGGTTTTAAATCTGTGAGAAAATGGTTCACATTAAATAAATACACATTTACACACACAGCAGGGCAGGGAGGGGCAGAAATCAAAGGAGCCCTTGTAAAAAAAAATTGTCTAACACATTAATACTCCATTCAAACAGATGGTCCCCATTCAACTCCCTGAGCATTGAAACCAGGCGTGGAGGCTCTCATAAAGTTATGAACCAAGAGACACCAGACAAAGACTTGCTTTCAGGGAGCGTTTGGCTCATGCGGGGAAGAAACAAACATTAATTCATCCTAAGAAAATATATGACAGCCATTGAGCTCTCTTCATTTTATCATGAACACATGAGCTTAGACAGAAGCTTATAAAATGTAAATTCTAAGGCATTTTAGCGGCTGGCTCATTTTCGGAAAACAGTGCCCAGCTTGCACAATCCGCTAAGAAGCAATTAAAGACTCACAACACAATTATACATTCGCGTTAAAAGAACTTCGTTTCAAAAGAGAGGCTGCTTCTAAAATCCAGTAAATCGCTTGTGATTTTTTCATTTCATTACTTAAACCGTTTTAAAAACGTATTTTATCACATTCCAGAGTGAAATTCCAAAACAAATTACTTATGCTAAGCGCATTTTCCCTAGTCTGGTCGATAGTGAACTTTAAGGACATTACAGTATTAAAAGGAGTATGGACAAACTGTAGGCTGCCTAACAAGTACGCGCGTGTGTGTGGTGTGGGGAGCAGGTGCAGTGTTTTGCACGCAAACATTGTTTAATCCCAGAGTCTAAACTGTGGTCCCTGAGCTCTCATAGAAAGAATCTTCCATGGAGAAAACACGGAACAGGTTTGCGTATGCCAGTGTGTGTGTGTGTGTGTGTGTGTGTGTGTGAGTGTGTTTTCCCTACAGAGCTTCGAATAGGATGTCAGATATACATTATATCCGCTTTAGAAACAAAAAACAACATCCAGTTTTCAACACAACCTGCTAACAACAAACACTAGATAATAAACCCTCAACTTTTATATATTTTTATATACTTATATAATTCTATACTGTCATTCAGTCATCTGGATTTGCATTGTACAGACTTGACGTCTTTTTAAAGTGTATGTGATTATAAAGACTTACAGGTTTGGAGGACTCTCTGTTCACTTTGGCTTCCATTTCCCATATGTGATGGCCATCTACAGGGGAAAAAAAACACAGTTATATAACATTATTAAAATTCACATATCTGAGAACTTACAGCACGGACAGAGTTTTATTTCAGACTTTAACACAGTCTGATAAAATCCATACAGCGTTGGTCTAAAAACAATTCTGGGACATTTAAGCTTCGTAAATAGCAGGCATGCCTTTCTTGTGTTAAATAACACAAAATATCACGCCAGCTGGAATTTATTATAAAGAAATACAGCACAAATCCACTTTCCAATGGAAAAGGAAAATTCACAAAAGACCGTCTGGAAGGTTTCACGTTATATATCGTTATATTGTTTAAAATGACAGGCCACTGTACCTCAAACTAGCTCACAAACTGCTCGTCAGAGAAGAGCAACAAAAGAAACTTTTGCCAGGAAATCACAGGGACCGACTGAACGAATCGACTTGTTGCCATTGAAACACTGTTGAATTTACACACAGACAACTGCTTATCACCCTAGACAATCTTCTGTATAACATTAGAGGCACAGAAACCCCAAAAGCCTTTAGAGAGCTATCGCTAAACTACAGCCAGGCCTGAGATTACATCATGTCCTGTCTGCCTCTGACCCGCTTGGGCAGATGGGGGGCTGATGCAATCTTAATGATCTTACCAGAGCCAAAAAGTGTGTGTGTGACGTGCCTTTGCTATAGGGGGACCAGTCGCTTACATCAGTCCCTTGTGGAATCTCGCAACTCATGACAAATAGTGTCTGAAGGGTCCAATAAAAGCCGTGGTAAACTCTGCTTCAGATAATGAGCAGCGGCTGTTTGGCTAAAGAGCGTGCGGTGCGCTTATGCGTCACAGACCGCGATCTGTCCTTTCTCTCGGTCTCGAATCTCTGGCTTCCCCTCTCGCTGTTATAAAAAGTTTTATTTAACCATTTTCTGCCTCTACTGTTCGAAGCAAACAGGCTTTCCCACACAAACGCTGGGGAACAAAAGACGCATTAAGATCTCGTTTGCTATTTTTAGTGAAGACATCACTGAAGAGACGTTTTTAGTTAGCCCCGTAAAAACAGAAGAAAACCGCAACGCAGTTCGGTCACAGCAGCGACCCGTTAGCATAAACCACAGACGCACACATGAAATCATAAAGCATCATTGTGTCTAAGCAAGATGTACGAAAAAGAAACGAAAGGAAAGTTGAGGAGGGAACAGAGAGAAACTCTTCTGATTTTTTTTAGAACAATAGACAACGTATCTTTTTAAACTTTCCATTGGCTCGTCGGCTGCAATATTTTTACGTAATTGCACATTGCTAGCATACATTTCACATTGACGATACTCCTGGGTTCGAACAGAATGTGGTGGAAACAGCATTGTATTGGTTTTCCATGATCATTTCCTATGACAAATATGCTCCAGTAGACCCTGAAGACCAGACTCGCTCTATATTCCTGGACATGGAGTGTTTTATTTATACCACTGAGAAAGATCAAATGTATTGTTCGCACCTTCGTGTAATATTTATATGAGGTCCCGAGTTTAAAGACAATTTGCCGATCAGATTTCCAGACAAATGGCCCGTCAAGTTGTCATAATGTTAATCAACACATACGACGAATAGAGGTAGACGCCGCTGTATTTAGCGTCAGAGGCATGCTAGCAATTCTGTAGAAATACGCTACGATTATAAGTGTGATTTTGGCATCTTGGATAATTTTCCATTCGAGGTTTTCAAACTTTCAGACATATTATTCAAATGTTAAGGATGGAATGCGGAGACTATTTTGATTGCATTTGAAGAGGAAGGTTAGACAGTGGGGTCTGGTTTCATGGGCAGACAGTGAGGACATCCCTGGCTAGCTGCGCTGCGGTCTGTGATGTGGCGAAACGGTCTGTCATTACAGCTGGAGGGTAATGCAATGATGGAGGGAACCTCCATTCCTACTGTCTCCCTCTCTCACGCTTTAGTCTCTCTATGTCACTCGCTCTTTCTCTCCTGGGCCAGTGCCAGGAAGGTAGCGCGATGTCAGACTGCTGTTATTAATGTATATATTGTTCTTATATATATTACCTTTCAACTAAGGTATAGGCGATAATCATGATTATTTCGCTTGGCAACACACCATTGTGGGTATCACAATGATTTTAATGTGTCTCAGTGCTACTATTGTATTATAATTGTACTCCCTGTGTGATTACGACTTCCCTGTTGTATCCCTACTATGGATTAGCTTTAAGTGTGGGGACGGGCTTTACTAATATTAACCAATCAGATAGCCTCCCCGTGGTATGAACCAATCAGAAGCAGGGGAGTTCAAATCTCACAGGGAGTAAAATGTCAGTACAACGTCGGGTTTCGCGATGTATTCCTATCTTGCAACTCGCAAGTAAGAGAGCATCAATACACTGTATTAATAAACTGTTTTAAACAACAGTTGCAAAAATAGCGTCGCTACAACACAAATTGACTTGAAATATTAATTTGCGTCATCATGCAAAAAGTTCCCAGAAGTCATAAGTACATATATTATATCTTTAAATAAACAGCAATATTTACTTGTACATTTGCTGTGCATTTTTATATTGGTGCATATAAATGAAAACGAAATTGTATTATGCATTAATTTAGCAAAAACACAGTATGGAAAACACGCCTTGATTATTTCAAATTAGATTTTTACTGCATTTTCGTTCCTCTGACTGAGAAAAATTATCTCTATAAGCCATTTCAGAGCAATTATATACATATTGAGACGTATTGAATATCCTTATCCAGCTCCACTCTCAACCCCAGATCTTTTGTAAATGAACTCCATCGATCTATTTTTCACATTCTAGCTCAGTCACTCGCTCTCCTGCTTAACCTCCCTCTCTCGTCTCTGGAACTGCAGAGGTGAAACCTTTCTTGGAGCCTGACTACCAGTGGGACATCCTTAAGTGCTAGCACAGGAGTCTGTGGTCAGAGAGCCCTCATCTACGCTCTATCTGAGCCGTGTGAGTGGAATACCTGCCCGGACTCACTGCATTGGAGAATTGATGAGCACACAGTGTTCTCCAGCAATATCATTATCAGGCGCTCAGAAAAATCCTCTTACCCAAGACTCAATCATTGAGCATGTCACATCAGAGAGAGGCAAACGAGTCCATTACCTGCGCAGATCCAGAGCTATTTTCATGAGATGAGCGGTCAATGTGACATACTGTATTTTAAACACCAAATTCGAACTAGATTTGGACATTTTCTGCTGAAGTTTTGCAGCGCTTGTCTGTGCACAGTGATGCTAAGGTGTAGTGGATGGTTGCCAGGGTGTTACTATGCGGTTGTAAAAGTGTTTTAGCATGTTGTTAAGCGGTTGCTAGGGTGTTCTGGGTGGTTGCTAACTGGCCTAATCATCCTCACCTCTAAGCATCTACGACATTATGGTTATTAAATAAGGCTTGGATATTTCTCTGAATCATAAGGCTGTTATGTTTTACCATGTGCCAAAATTTAAAAAATGTGCCAAAATTGTAAAAGTGACAACACATCTATCGATCAAGCTGGAATCATTTGGGTCATCATGAAGGATCGCAGTGCACATACTGGACAAGTTACGAGTAGACGTTTAATACTTAGGGTTAGGGGTTTTTTCCAGATAGCATGAGCAATCGCTATAGTGATACTTAACAGGAACCACTAATAACAATGTCTCGTTCTCAGATCTTTCTCAACACAGCCAAAGACTACAATTCCATCTCCTCAAGTCCCCTCAAACAAGTGACTCAAAAGTTCAAAAGCCAGATGCCAAGAACTGTTTCTAGATCAGCTTGGACTTCCTAAACTCCCCCCACCTCGGCCCCGAATGAAAAGGCCTGTTGTGTTGTTGATCAGGGCGGGGCCGCAGAGAAAGAAAGCTTGGTGCCCCAGGCAGTTTGGGAAGGAGGCAGGCGGAGAGCTGGGTGGTAGTGCGCGCCCAAAGCCTCCCTCAGACTGTTGCACTGTAAACACCCACAGATGCTGCTACGCGGACCTGCTTGCCTTGACTTTCTGAATAGACTCCCTTGTCCTCCCTTAGCTACAGTGGAGAGCGACTCCCCCCATCCAACATCCCACCCACCCCCCCCTCCAGGCAAAAGGGATCGGCGTATGGCACGAGAGCTCAGGCTGGGATGACCCTAATTGCAGATGCTGGAGTGAGCCAGTTTTCCAGAACGTGCTAATGAAGAGCAGCTGTGGAGTCCTCAGGCGAGGAGCGCCGCTCCTCCATGCCACGTTAAAAAGCTGCAACGTGCTCAGAAATATCTGTTTTCGTCGCGTTCAAGTGAAAAACAATAAAAGGAGCCAAATTCTGCCAGGCCATTGTTGTGGAGGGTCTGTTTCTAAATGTCTAATATTATTTTTTTGTTGTCGTTCCCTAATGAGGATACAATGCAGGAATTCCCTGAGGCTTGCGGCTGTGATTGGTTTGTTTGTGAGAGCGCACCATTGCTGCCGAGGGTTGAGGGCGAGCCAAACCTCAGGGCTCCTTCACAGGGAGGTTATTGTTCTGAAGTGTGAAAGGAGGACTAGCACGTGAGAGTTTCATTCACGAAGCTTCTTCGAACGAACTCGTCTCGCACAGAAACAACTTACAAAGGCATCAGTGGTGCTTGCTGAACAATTACAGAATAAACCACCAACCTTGTGAATGTTACAGTTGGACAAACAACTCCTCACGCACCATGAACGCTACCTCACATCGTATTGTATCGGCTGTTTAGAAGTTTGAAAATGGGCAAAAACAAAAAATTAAATCACAGATTTGTGTTAAATGTGGGACTCAAAGTGGGAAGTCTTCGCATCAGAATATCACCGAAAATATTATG
Source organism: Botia kubotai (assembly GCA_036877585.1). Taxonomy (NCBI): domain Eukaryota; kingdom Metazoa; phylum Chordata; class Actinopteri; order Cypriniformes; family Botiidae; genus Botia; species Botia kubotai. Next base: position 2,986 of record JAZGTI010001743.1, on the reverse strand, counting down.
GGCTCTTTTGAATTCGGCCTGTAGGTAAATAAACATGCAAACAATATCTTAGAACAGCCTAGTACCACCCCAGCAACCACAGCGTCATTATAAAGAGCCGAAGTAGGCGCTCAAAGTAGGATTGAAATCGAATCGAAATCGATTGAAATTGTTTTTTTAAAATAAATATATATTTCTTTGAGATTACAAAATAAATAAATCGCCATTATCAGAGTATCATACTCTACTACAGCATAGCTGCGTTGAGTTTTACGCGAGCAAGCGCCAATCGCATTTTCCTAAGAAAGTGTAAAAATCTAGCTGAAACTGCACTCACTCCTTAAATCAAATCTTTTATATTTTTATATCCTGACAGCCTTTGAGTTGCCAGCTCCAGCCTCAACCAGAACACTCCACCAATATAATATAATTCCAATTAGTAGCTCGTTTAACGTAAAGACCCGAGGCTGACGTATTTAAAGGCTGTAACCGGTTGTGATTAAGTGCAAAGAATTCAATTCAGAAGGTTTATATGGACTGAAGTCAGCTCCAATATTCACCTGCAGAGTCTGGAACCGCCTTTGACTGCAGACAGATCTGCACCTTACTGTTCTAATAAAGACTGACTCATTCATACACACACACACACACACACACACACACACATACAGGCCTGTACAGTACCCAGACAACATAATCTAATCTGTAAGTATAAGACGCCTCAGGTCACAGCACGGCACTGCATCTGACAGCACAATCATACACACACAATTATAAACGTACAAAAACGAGAGGAAAAAGAATTTTAAATGCTTTTGCAGCTGAGCAGGCAGTTTAGTCCTCAGGGTTCAGATGTGAAAACGTTTCACTCTCATAAGGGAGTTTCTTTGTGTCTGTCTTTCTTTCTTTCTTTCTTTTTTCATTCGCTGTTTTTTGCCCTCTATTTTCCCTTCTGTTAGGAATCCCCACTGTTCCGTAACACACCCACACACACATATTAACTGTAACATATCTGGGCCAAGCGCACACACACGCGCGCGCGCGCGCGGCCCTTTTCCAGTCAATGGAAAAATTTTCGATACTAAAAGCAATCACCATAGATCACGGGCCTGGAAAAGCGAATAAAAACATCATTATGTTCTGTTGTTACGAATTTGCATACAAAGTCAACACGCTATTCCACCACTCGAACCGTGAGCTGGCCAAAAATATCAACTATCATCTAGAAATGCCAGCTTGAAGAACCTCAGAATGAAGCAATCGTCTCTCCTTCCACGTCTACAGAGGAGGAAAAAGAAAGACGTCTTATCTTTGGTCATCAGCATGTGCCAAATGAGAAGGTTATTCCGAAATGTGATTCCGCTGTGATTTTTAAGACACCGAACTACACACACACACATTAATCACAGGTGACTGACGTGGATGGTTCACTCATCATTCATGATATACAAAGCTGATTGTTCGGTGATAAATACATTTTCCTATCTGAAATCAATATACAGAGACAATTATAAAGTACGCAATTTGTGTACATGGGGGTAAATGCTGTGACTCCCCGGCCGGCCTGGCATAGCAACACTGCCTCATAGCAACCAATGGTGTGAGTCTGAGCACAGAATATCTGTTTGACTGTTCAGTTATTTTTGCTGTTCTCTTTGGCACAGAAAGTATCGCTTTACCTTTAGATACCTCTCTCAGACACAGTAGTGATAAATCAGTTGAATGTCATTTAGCCCTTGAAACTACCTGAAGATTTGAACCTACAACCTGTGTTTATTTTATTCTATTCTATTTCATTCTATTAAGTTGTGTTTATTGTATTCTATTCTGTTTGGTTGTGTTTATTGTATTCTATTCTGTTTAGTTGTGTTTATTCTATTGTATTATATTCTGTTTACTTGTGTTTATTTTATTCTGTTCTGTTTAGTTGTGTTTATTCTATTCTGTTCAGTTGTGTTTATTCTATTCTATTCTGTTTAGTTGTGTTTATTCTATTCTGTTCTGTTTAGTTGTGTTTATTCTATTCTGTTTAGTTGCGTTTATTCTATTCTGTTCAGTTGTGTTTATTCTATTCTATTCTGTTCGGTTGTGTTTATTCTATTCTATTCTGTTTAGTTGTGTGTATTCTATTCTATTCTGTTTAGTTGTGTGTATTCTATTCTATTCTGTTTAGTTGTGTGTATTCTATTCTATTCTATTTGAATATTCTGCTTCATTCAGGTCCGTTTTAAATGGCTATTCTAGCCGAACATTCAGCTTCACGCTGGTCAGTTTTAAAAGTCAGTTTTTCACCAAACCTCTTTTTGAACTTCTCCTGCAAATGAGATCTTTTTTATGATTTTCCATTCAAGACACACGCTCCAACTGCAGATGGGAAAGGAGTTCACGAAGTCACGTTGCATGAGGAAACAATGGTCCGAAAGACACACGGAGAGAGAAGGAGAGAGGGATTCCCTGAGTGTGAGTCACGGTTTGGGAGCCCCCACTTTACTCATAACAAAAACAAGCCTTTCCACTGAGCTTTAATCCTCAGAGACCGACCACACCGCACTGCAACACCTCAGCTTCTGTTCCCAACATCTTGTCAATAAAAATCACCATGCTGATCGACCAGAAGCACTAATATGCATCAACGTGCATCGATACACATCACGTGTGAGGACATCCTAAATAACAATCCTGGCCTTTCTGAAAACAGAGTGTTTTCCAGTCTTGCTGAAGCCAAAGTTTTATAGACGATGTTAAGTGCAAATATAGAGGAATAAGTTATAAGGCAATAAGGCAGGAGCATGTGACTGAGCTCATGAAAAATGAGAGTGGAAAAGATTTGTCTTTCGCGCACTGGACAGCGAGAAAGGACGAACGAGGGAGAGAGCGAGAGAGCTGTTGATGCCAATGGTGGGCTGGCTCAGGGGTGTTTCCATGTGAGGAGTGCCCAAGAATCCACAGCGGATGCCAGACATGGGGAAACCCTTCTCAAAAACAAGAGCACACACACCCTTGAGTC
>JAZGTI010001742.1:16073-40191 GCA_036877585.1 Botia kubotai | reverse complement strand
GTTTCAAAGACCCCCAAGTACGCCTCCACGTCGTCGTCCGCTGTCATTTTCGTCAGCAGACGTGTGGCTTGTACGCGGGGGTCGGGCAGCGGCACGTGGTGGGCGGCGTTCGCGCGCAGAGCCGCGGCCTCCTCCTCCGTCCGGCTCTGACGGGTGGCGAGATGTTCAAAGAATTGTTGCTGGCGGACGCTCACCTCCGTCATCCGCTGTAGCAGTTCCTCCATGTCCGTGGAGGGAAAGGCGCGCCGTTCGCTGCTGTGCAAAAAAAAAGAACAAAACAAACAAACAAAAGATTATTTTCTGTTTGACTGTTTGATTATTTTAAATGGGCCAACATACCTAGGGCTGAGCTTCCTGCTCTGAAGCTGCAGTTTGGGATCCCTAATAGAAAGCCAGACCCATTGTCCTGGTTGGTAGGTAGAGTGTAGGCGATGTCGTCTGTTGGCCTGGAATTCTCGGGTTCTGATGGCTCTCTATTGACGTACTTGGGCACTGTCCCACACCCTCTCACTACATCTGATCCAGTCATCAACTGCAGGTACTGATGAGGGTTCACTAGACCACGGGAACAAGGGTATCCCAAGATGCATTTGAAAGGGGTCGTGCCAGTGGAGGAGTGTGTTAGGGAGTTTTGAGCATACTCAGCCCATGGAAAGAATTCTGCCCACCGGTTCTGTTCAGGACTACAATAAGTTCTGAGATTCCTGCAGATCTCCTGGTTCAACCTTTCCACTTGGCCATTTGACTGTGGATGGTATCCTAATTTGAGGCTTATATTGATGTCTAATTTTTTCAAAAGGCTTTCCAAACCTGAGAGGTAAATTGGGGTCCTCTATCAGAAACAAAACACTCTAAAAACTGCTGGATTAAAAACAACCCAACCTTAACCCAACCACTGGGTAACTGTTGGACAGAACATGCACTGGGTTAGTTTGACCCAAGTGCTGGGTTTTACTATTTAACCCAGATTTCTGGGTTGTTCATGTGACCCAGTCAGTGGGTGAAACTAACTCTCTTGCTGGGTTAAATATTACCTGTACATTGGGTTATTTCCTTTTACATTTGAGTCTCACTTTTACATTTACTAATAACAATAAACATAACAAATGGAAAAAACAAAAGAATGTATACAATTATAATTACTGTTGTTCTGGAATACAATAATACAACAACATGCCTTGTAATTTGTGATTTTGAATATGATTGTAATGAGTTTTTTTCCAAACAAGCAACATAGAAAGCAGTTGACCAGGCAGTTAAGCAAACATTTAAATAATTCCAAAAGTATTAAATAAATCCATCTTATATTGTTTGTCAAGTAGTGCATACAGCATCCATTTATTTTTGATATGTGGTGATGTTTCTGAACTGAAAGGAGTAGGGTCTGCCAATGTCTTATTGCTCATGGTATGCAAAGGTGCAGGCGATGATCATTGCAGATTCCCGTCACCTTCTGGTTGATAATCATTAGGTGGAACAAGGCTGATCTTCTGACTGAACCAGAGATGGGCCTGTCTGTTTAGGGTGTTCCTGTGAACCCATGGTTGAGACATGAAAACAAAAAAAGCTCATATTTAGCATAGAGTTTACTAACATATAATGTCAAAGTTATACAAAAAGATAAATGTTAGTGTTAGGTATGATTAGTGTCAGGCTCACTTCTAACTCACAAAACCCATAGTATTTAATTCTCCAGCTCCCTATGAATTTTTTTAATTACTTAGCTAATTTGATTCATGTAAGATATAGTTAGATGAACTACATTACATCTACATTATATCTTAATAATAAAAAAAAATACCTTTAAAGTTGCCTAGGCTATCAAGCTGCCATCTCTTGCAAAACTGTCCATTAGTGCCATCTCAGTCACTAGAATGAAATTTCAGATTAAGTAAATTACAATGATTGGACAAACTTCCACAGAGCTTATGTGTGTATATATGTATATGTGTGTGTTAAACCTTGTGGTTAGCTAGTCAACTCACCTCACAACTGCGTTTGTTCACCTACGTCTCCGAACTGAAGGGCAGAATCGCCACTGCTAACAAACGTGAAATGGAGCTTGTCTACTTTATTTTTATATTCGTCTCTCAGTTTGTACAGCAACATAGCAATGACTGAAAGAGTAAAATTATCAGTTAAAACGCCATACCTCGAGCCTCATAACATTACACAACCAGACATTACTGCTTGCAACGTTAGCTAAAGTTAAATCGTTAAACGTTAAATCATAGTGGTATGATTTAATTTATTTAAATTCACGAATAATCACAACATAATTTGCCCACCCAGAGCCACAGTGTTCATACAAATCCCAGCAACTTGTTAAAATGGGTCTTAAGGGAAATAAAATGCTTAATCGATGTATTTAATCTTACATTAGTTGTCATTTAAGCAGTGAAGATTGCACGTCACAGATGCACTCATTTACTGGTACAATTATAACGTTTTCGACAGTTATTATTATAGATAAAATGATGCTGATTCTGACAGAAACATTACAGAAGACACATACAGACACTAAACTTACCCATTTCACTTCTTCTTAAGTTCTTGAATCAGACTTTTTCCTCACAAAACTCTGTGTGTCTGTGTGAATTTCCCACCGGATTCTGCATGTGAGACACTAACAGACAGAACACACAGCGTGTTGTTTTAACATACGTGATGAATTATTGAATGATTGACAATGATAAATATAAATGTAGAAATACAGGTAAATATTTATATTAACTTACTATAAAATCCTGACCACTGTTAGCTGCTTGAACGTCAAGTCTGACGGCAAGTGAAGAATACAGAAAGTTTGGCGAAGAATGAACAATTTTGACCCAGTAACTGGGTCAGAATAACCCAACCAGATGTTCAGCTGTGAATAACCCCCTCAAAACCCATTGACCCAGCATAAACAACCCAGCAAAGTGTTTACTGTACCCAAAACAACCCAGAATTATGAGCCAGCACATTTAACCCAACAATGTGGGTAAAGAAACAACCCAGCATTTTTATGAGTGTATCCTCAGGTAAACCGTAGACTCTAAAGACATGGTAGAATAGGTCTTGAGCCATTTCCATGGCTGTGGGGAGACCTTTGAGAGGGATCAAACGACATGCTTTAGTGAAGCAATCAATGATTACTAGTATGGTGGTTAAACCATTGGAGTCTATAGACAAGTGGGACCAAGGATGCTTAAGGATGTTAAGTTCAGGTTTGACAGGACTTGACATAGGTTACCACATCTTTGCTCATTGAAGGCCACCAGAAGGAGTTCTTTAACAGGTGAAATTCCAGGATGTCCTAAACTCAGAGAGGTGTGAACCCATTGCATGACTCGGAGATGCAAACACTGAGGTACAAAGTGTTTATTTAGGGGACAGTTTGCTGGTGGTGGTTCTTGCTGATGGGCCCGTTGGATCTCTTTCATAATGTCTCAGGTTACTGGAGCAATAATAACAGATGGTGGAAGAATAGTTTAAGGTGTGACACTATCTGTGGGAGGATCGTGACGTCTGGATAGAGCATCAGCTTTACTGTTCTTGCTGTCTGTAGGTGACTGGAAACTGGAAACGAGTGAAGAATAGAGACCAACAGGCTTGACGTGGATTCAGGCATTTGGCACTCTTGATGTAATCCAGGGTTTTATGGTCGGTGATGACTTGGAATGGAAGGACTGCTCCCTCAAGCCAATGCTTCTACTCTTCAATTGCTGCCTTCATGAATAACAATTCTTTATTGCCTACATTATAGTTGAAGTTGTCAAGAAGTCAACTTCCTTAAGAATAATGCACAGGGGTAGAGTTTATCAGGTTGACCTGAAGTCAGATGCATCTACTTCTAGCACGAAGGGAAGATTAGGATCAGGGTGCTTGAGGATCAGGATTGGTTTCGATGGTTTGCCTTTTAACAGTGATGTTAGGGGGAATGCAATCAGACTGTAATTACGAATAAAACATCTGTAGAAGTTTGCAAAACCAAAAAAAAGAAATCTCTTAAGTTCTTTGACTGTAGTGGGTTGAGGCCAGTCTGTGACTGCTCTGACCTTGGAGTCATTCATTTTAACACCCTGATGACTGATGTTGTATCCAAGAAAGGACATTTGCTTGAAATGAAACTCACATCTCTCTGCTGGTTATCCAACAGACGGAAGAGTACTGTTTTGATATGCTGGATGTGTTCAGATTTAGACTTGGAGTAAATTAAAGTGTCATCATTGTATGCTACTACACACTGATCCAGAAGAAGAATTCATTGATGAAAGACTGAAAGTCTGCTGGGGCATTAGCATGTCCATACAGCATGACCAAGTACTCATAGAGCCCCCTAGTGGTGAGAAAGACAGTTTTTCATTCATCACCTTCACAAATCCGGATCAGGTTGTATGCACTTCTATGGTTGAGCTTTGTGTAGATCCTGGCCTCACGTAGTTGTTCCAGTGCCGAAGGAAACAGTGGAAGGGGTTGGCCAAACTTGACAGTTTTATTTATTAGTATTATTTAAACCTCTGTAGTCTATGCATGGCTGTAACCCTCCATCTTTTTTTTTTCCACAAAGAAGAATCCTTCAGCAGCTGGAGAGGTGGAGGAACGGGGGTGTGGCAGAATTTAGACCAATGGGTTAGCTCACCATGATGCCAGGAAAAAACTGGGTCGTGAACAGATAACCAGGGGTAGCCAAGGATAATATGTCTGGGGAGCCAATGACATAGAATGAGATGGCCTCTTGATGGAATAGTCCAACATGGAGTTGTAGTGGTTGTGGTTGAGGGCGTTGTTAACAGCACTGGTCTTGATATGTGGCACACAGGGTTGAGTAGAAAGGTTGAATTTGCTAACAATGTCCTTGTGGATGAGATTCAAGGCAGCTCCAGAATCCAGAATCAATGAAAGTACTTTCAGTAGATATCCGAACAGGAAAAGTCAATGATTTGGTAGGGAGGAGAGAAAGTTTTTCAACACTCACCCAGGTAGTAATCTTGGTGTACCTCTGAGCTTTGTGTGGACATGCTTTGCTGTAGTGGCCTGTTTCACCGCAGTAATAGCACAGATTGAGTTGACGTCATCGAGTTCTCTTCTTTTCAGTGAGTCCCAAGAAACCAAGTTGCATGGGCTCCTGGCTAGGCTTTAAAATGGGTTGAGGAACATTGCAGAGCTGGTGTTTAACTGGAGCGCTGGCCTGTGATGGCTGGACAATTTTCCTCTTGGGAGCATTCCTCATAAAGTTATCGAGCTTGATAGGGAGAGTTATATATTTAGTAAATTAACAGTTTTCACCCTTGCAAGCCAGTTCAGTCTGCAGGTCGAGGTTTAAGCTTTGTCAAAACACAGACTTTAAAGTGATGTCATTCTAGACCTGGCATTACACACAGGTCCATATGTTACAATATATTACAATATCCACATGTCCATTCGGTCAAAATGAAATAATAGGATATCCTACTTGCCTGTCAAACTATGTAATTATATACCTCTGCACCTCTGTGTATAATAATGTAGTTTACACACAGACATATATTTTATAACCTATTAGGCTATGCATTGTACATAAATACTAGCTTCACCACTTTGGGCACAGGATCATTTAAAATTAACATGACCTTTTAAATTTAGCTTGCAATGATATTAGATTGTTTAAGTACCTTAAACATTCTGTTCTTAAACTTAATATATGATGTACATATTCAATAGCTGTTTCATTGTCAGTTGTTTTGCAAAATTATTTTTACTAAGCAAATCTAACCATCCCATGGGAGTTTAGAAAACTTTCTCAGAAACCGATTCTAAGTTGTTTAGTTTATTTCTAAACTTTGTTTTAGATATTTTAAAGAATTGCAAAGTTCAATACAAATGAGCTGTCTACATATGCAGGATCCAAAACAAAATGGAAGTAAACTAGTGACTGATTTAAATGCTTTATATGGAGGTAGCAACTCCACAATTAGTATTGCTGGAACCCCCTTCATGTCCTAATCTTTTGTATGATGATATAAAATGTTCAGGTAATGTGTTATAATTCTTGGTGATGTCTCATTCTGCATAATCTTTAGAAGTAGACTTGTCAAACAGATCTACTGGACTTGATTTAGACTCTCTGAAGTGTTTCTGTATTCTGTACACACTTCAAACATTAGTCTGACTGTAATTTAAACCGCATTAATTTGTTTTTGTCATGTACGCTGTAGTTAGGTTGTAGGATGAAATTCCTTCATTTATCTGTCATTTACAGATCGACCTAACTATTCTTAACAAACCACTGCTTATCATCTAAAACTCTTAACACAAAAGTCAAGGCTGTTTTGAAATTTCAACTTAAAATGTTTTGACTGAAGTATTTGAAATAGTTTTTGACATTTAGTCAAAAGTATTTGTTTTTGACATTTCTATAATTTGACGATTAAGTGTTTGTGTGTTTAAATATCTTTCATCTGGATTCCCATGTTCTCACTCCTTGTTTTCAGACACTACAAACACTCACCGTAACAGAATACCCGACTGACAAAACAGCAGCACCTTTTTCCCATTTTTTTTCCCTGGGTTTTTTGTTTTCCACCATTTCATCATCATGGGCCCATGGCCTCATCAAGATGGCAGAAAGATGGAGGACTATGTGCAAGAGTTCCTGGACTTTGCTTATTGTTCCACATTCGATGACCTTGCCCTGATGGAGGTATTATGATGTGGGCTGGACACACTGCACCGCTTCGTAATGCCACGTGCGGATTTACGGTGGACTTTAAAGGGCTACGTAAACTTCGCTCTATGGCTGGCGGGGTCAGACCTCATCATTGACGAGGCGGATTCCAGCCTCGGGTCATCAGACGTGGTAGTTTTCAACCCAATACTTGACCAGCCATCACCCCGCAGGGCGCAGCAGCAACCAGGGCTTACTGCGGACTTGCAGCCAGCGCCTGATGCGACCGAGAGGTAGATCGTCCCGGAGCCCAAGCTGGAGGAGAAGTTCGACCAGGTGCATGAGCCGGCTGCAGCTGAAGCAATGGTGGACTTGTCAGTGGAGCACGAGGGTAGTATGGAGGACCCTACCTATGACATCACCGCTGGGGGTGAGTACTCTGTCGGCTCCACTCTGTCTTCCAGCTCCTTCGTCTCCATCGTCGCCTGTCGGTCCACCAGCTCCACCCGGTTCTCTCGTCCCTCTGGCGCCGCCTCGGTCAGTCGTTATCCCGCCATCTCCTCCGAACTATACTCTTTTAGTTACACTGCGTCACTCCGTCCCACCGGCTCTGTTGGGCTTCTCCTTCCCTCAAGCTCCCCTTTAGTCCTCCATCGTTCTGGCTCCGCCGCATCCCTCCGAATCTCCGCCTCCACCTTGGTCGCGGAAGCAGTCCGCTCCACCTCGGCCCTTGGGAATCTCGTTGTCACCCTGGCTCGTCGGCAATCAGCCTCTGCCTCAGGCTCTGCTGCCCCCAGTCGGTTCCATGGAATCATTGGTCTCTCCTCCACCATGGCTCCTTCCTCCGTCGTCTCCACCGTGGGCCACTGTCCTGGTTGCATTCTGGGCACCATCCTACCTTCTGAAGTCTCCCTGGCTTCTCAAGTCTCCGCCCTGGCTCCTCAAGTCTCGCCCTGGCTCCTCCCACCCTCAGTACCACCCTGGTCCTCGGTGGTGCTCCTACAGCAGGCGTGTGCCTTCCGGGAGGAGGGCATTGTTACGTGTACAGACTCTTATTTTGAAGTTCTCTGTTTGTTTCTGTTTTTATTCACTTCCTGTTTGTTAAATCATCATCACCTGTTTCACCCTAATTAGTAACACTATTTAAGTTCCCTGTCTGAATGTTAAGTTTGTCAGTTATTGTTGGATTGTATGTGGATTGTTTTGGATTTCTCGTTGTTTCATGTATCTTGGATTAGCTCATTGAGTCATGCTACTGTTGCACCTGTTGTTGACATTTCTATAATTTGATGATTAAGTGTTTGTGTGTTTTCTTTATTAAATATCTTTCGTCTGGATTCCCATGTTCTCGCTCCTTGTTTTCAGACGCTACAAACACTTACCGTAACACATATAGTGTTGTGCTGGTATGGTGATTAACGGGATGATGATCAGGTGTGTGTGGTTAGAACTCGGGTGACTGTGAGCGTTGATTGGTGAACAACTGTGAACAAGTTTTTCTTTGATGTATGGATACATGTATTAGAGCGTAAAAGTTTCCACTTTATGTTTGCTGATATATATATTATTATATATGTCTAACATTTAATTCATATTAATGATATAAAACAAACTTGATACATAATATATAACATTAAGTATACATAAGTGATATAAAATAGCATTTGATATATTTATATGGGGATCTGTAATAGGAAACCTATTAGGAAATAGGAAATAGGAAATAAATGGAGTTATAATACAATTAAATTCAACTTTATTTATATAGCTGTCAGCTGACATCCCTTGTGTTCTGTGTCAGAGCAGGATGTTTGGATTCTGACTCAATCCTAGTCTTGGTTTTTGTGTCTTAGAGTCAGGATCTAGACTCATGCTCTATGTCTTTGTGATCTGTGAAAGCACATGGCCATTGTTTGCTTTGTGCCATGTGTTCTCCGGTCTCGTGTCTTGATCCCGCCCTCTTCCTCTCCTTGTTTATCCTCCCATTATCAGTTGGTTTTCCCTCACCACGTTTTTGACAATAGTGCTTTTTACAATGCATTGTTAGAAAGCAGTTTTACAGACAATTATTATTGTATTATTGTGAATTTTATTGTTTTTTATAAGATTTATATTAATTAAACTAATTAGGGATACTAATTAGCTGTAATTAGCTGAGCCGGTCAAACACACACCTCAGCATATACATGCACATATAAAGGGCCACATGCATTGGGGATTCTGACCGTAAACTCTGTTTAGACTAAACAGTATTATTGCAGAATAAAGAGAAGATGCAAATCTGTCTTTGTGGACAAAATGTGCAAAGTACAGATTAAAGTCTTGCTACTGCTAGGTCTTTGTTGTCCAAAGTGTAAGGTTAACAAATAAGTGACAAAAATGTATCAGTTAAATTAAAATATCTTTTGAACCGAAAAAGCTAAGACATTCATATACTCCTAAACTGTATTAATCTATTTGAGGTTGATATCAAGCATTCAACTATTTAGACCTCTTGCAAACAATTACAGTCAAATTCACAGAGCTGTATTTGACACCTTAACCTTGGACAGATAAACCAGAACTCTGCTAGAACTTTATTACAAAACAGCAGTTATTAGGTCTGGATTTGAATATAATTGTCCTGCATTTTTGTTGAACTTGACAATAAACTATCATTTAGACTGTTAGACTGTTGTGGTTCCATTACAAAAATTGAGCAGAAAATTGTTTATTCTGAGAAAGCTCCAGCTTTTGTAGCTATTGTTTGTAGCTATAGACACATATATCTTGATATGCCATTTAAACCAATGGCATTCATACAATTCTGAGAGTGGCTTAGTTGTTGGTGTCATTATAAAAATGATCATATATGTAAAGCATGGGATATACAATGTGCACATATTGTCAATTAAAATATTTTTGTGACAGTTTTTTTGTGTTCTATATATTGCCATATCAGATGTTTTGTGCAAATATGTAGGTACTCACCTTTTAAAAAACTTAAATTTAAGATGCTGTTACAAAGAGTCAGACAAGTTAGGATCTATCTGCAGCGTATTTAATGACGGAGTAAACAGGCAGGGTCAACAACAGCAAACAAACACATTGGAGGCAAGGCAATAGAGTAAACGGTTCAAGGGCAGGCAATGTTCAAAGGCAGGCAGCAAACAATCAGAATCAGTAACACAGTCCAAGATTGAGGCAGGTAGCAGACAATCAGCAACAGTAAACAATCCAATACAAAAGGGACAATCGATAAACAAACAATCCAGGTCTTACACAGAAGGCAAAACAGTAAACAGGGAAAAACGCTCAGAAATGATGCGCGTGGCAAATCAAAACTTCGCAAAAAGCGTTTTTTAGAGTCGGGTATATATATATACAAAGTTTATAATGAGGAACAGGTGGACAACAGGAAGTAATCAGTTCAGGTAAGTGCATTGTGGGAATTGTAGTTTGTGGAGATCCGATCAGTACTCTAGTGAGGGTTTCCTCTAGTTGTGCGGCGGAGAAGAGACTGGAGCCTGTGAGAAGGCAGACGATGCTGGGGCCTGCCACGGGGATGAGGGTCTGGTTTCTTCGGATGAGCCAGGTGGAATTCTTCAGTCAGCGTGGGATCCAGGATGTCACCTGTGTTTACCCATGACCTATCCTCTGGGCCATACCCCTCCCAGTCCGCCAGGTACTGTAGTGTACCGCCCCGATGCCTGGAGTCCAGAAGCTCACGGACTCTATAGGCCTCCTTTGTCGTCAACCATGATCGGGGGGGTCTGTCCTCCGGGTGCTTCCTCAGCCTCCCCCACCGGACTACCAGCGGGTTTTAGGAGGGACATGTGGAAAGTGGGAGATATGCGGTAATTAGCAGGCAATTTCAAACGTAATGATACAGGAGTAATTTGTTTCAAGATCTGAAATGGACCAACATACCTGGAGCTTAATTTCCTGCCTGGAAGTTTCAGGCAGAAATCTCGGGTAGATAGCCAAAGCCACTGACCAGGAGAGTAGCTTGGACCCGGTCTGCGATGAGTGTTGGCCTGTAGAGTTTGCCTTCTGACCGCATGAAGTAGATGCGTATATGCTCTATCCCAGACCTCTTCGCTTCTTCGTAGCCATTCGTTGACGGCTGGGAGTTCTTTAGGTGCGTCAGACCAGGCAAATAGAGGAGGTTGGAAGCTCAATGTGCAATGGAATGGTGTGCACATGAATGTGCAATTGAACCCGGTTGATGGTTTTACTAGGGAGTTTTGCGCATATTCAGCCCACATTAAAAACTTGGACCAATCCTCCTGGTGTTCCTGACAGTAAAATCACAAAAAAACGAGTGACTTCTTGGTTCAGGCGTTCTGTCTGACCGTTGGACTGGGGATGATAACCAGACGTGAAACTAATGTTAACGCCTAGACCCTTAAAAAAAGCAGTTAAAAAAAAAGTAGTTCAGCAGTTTCAAGCAAGGTTGGGAGAACAATTGTTAGGATTGTGATATTCTCCTCAGACCTAGGAAGGTCTGTTATGAAGTCAATCGCTATATGAGACCAGGGGCATTGGGGTGTTGGTAGAGGCTGTAGTAGTCCAGGTGGTAATTGTCTGGGGGTCTTTGAGCTCTGACAGACAGAACACTGATGTACATACAGTACTTAACTGTGTCGGTGGAGAGAGATCTTTAATGTCTCTTTAATAGTTCTATCGTGGCCGTTATACCCGGGTGACCTGAGCTAGGGGACTCATGGACTAAGGTGGTTAAGCGTTTACGCAGAGACTCAGGAACAAACATGAGGTTATCTGGGCATGAAGCAGGAGGCAGATTCTGACTGTTGGCCAATTCAATTTCTGTGGAGATATCCAACTGTACTAGAGCTAGTAATAGTCTATCTGGAATGATTGATTCTTGGTTTGGAGGGGATGGTGTCTTCTCAGATTGTCGGGAGAAAGTCAGCTTTAATATTCTTAGATCCAGGTCAGTAAGTAACTGTGAATTGGAATCTGGTAAAAAAAAAGGAGCCCATTATGCTTTTCGGGGGTTAAGTCTTTTAGCTGATCGCAGATATTCCAGGTTTTTGTGAAGCGTCTATTTCTATGAATGGTAGTTCAGGGTTGGGATGTTTGAGGATGGGTGCTGTGGTGAAACGTTTCTTCAACTCTAGAAAGGCTACTTCAGCTACTTCAGCGTTTGTTTAGTAAGAGATGCAAGTGGTGCGACGACGGAGCTGAAGTTTCTAATGAAACGTCTATAAAAGTTAGCGAAGCCTAAAAATCTTTGTAACTCTTTGACCATTTTGGGTTGTTGCAACTTAGAGACTGCATCAACCTTATGTTCATCCATGGCTACGCTCTCGTTGCTAATAATATAACCTAAAAACGAGAGGCTTGACCGGTGAAATTTACATTTATCTTGTTTAACAAACAATTGGTACTCAAGGAGACACTTATATTCTTCCCTGATTCTTACTAGGTTATAGGCACTTCTAAGATCAAGCTTTGTGTATATCTTGACTTGACGAAGTTGTTCTAAAGCGGCAGGTACTAAAGGTAAAGGGTAGCGAAATTTGATGGTAATTTTGTTGAGAGCATGATAATCTATGCATGGTCTAAGACCTCCATCTTTCTTTTTAACAAAAAAGAACCCTGCCGAAGCGGGAGAATTAGATGATCGAATGTAGCTTTTCTCGATTTCTTCTTTGATATAATCTTTCATGGCCTCAGACTCGGGTTGTGAGAGGGGAAAGATACGTCCCTTAGGGGGAACAGCACCGGGCTTAAGCTCAATGGTGCAGTCAACCGAACGGTGAGGGGGTAGTTGAGAGGCTTTGCCTTGACTGAATGCTTCTAAAAACTCATGATATTCTACAGGGATTGACTGATTAGGGTTTTGAGTAGCGTCTTGAGATTCTGGGGAACTGGCAGTACTATTAACCTTCTGGATACATTGATGGAAACAAGAGAGTCCCCATTGTTGTAGTTCTCCTTGTCTCCAGGAAATCTCAGGCCCCTGCTTGAGCCAGGGTAGGCCTAATATAAAAGAATGGTGTGGCGAGGAACAATGTCATTAGAAATGAAGTTCCCTGCTGCTCCAGAATTAATGAGGGCCAAAGTTGCTATAGTCTGGTGTGCTATGAGTAATCTTACAGGCAACGTGATACTTGAATTGGGACTTAAAGGAATTTAAGCGACACTTACCAATCGTCAATCCGGGTTAGGACGAACTGGACATGACACTTTGAGGTGACCGGGGTCGCCGCAGTACAAACACAGATGATTTTGTATACGATGAGAACGTTCCTCCTGTGTATATCCCAGCTGCATAGGTTCGACCTGTGCGGAACCTCTGTAGGGTTGCGTGGTTGACATGGCATTAGATTGATGAGTGCGAATGAGATTGTTGATCCGAATAGTTAAATCAATAAATTCCGTGAGATTCCTGCCCTCGTCCCTACAGGCGAGCTATGACTGCAACTCTGAATTCAACCCCTATGCGAAAGAGTAACTTTAATGTGTCTCCTACTCAATTTGTTTGTGCGACTAGGGTGCGAAAGGTGAGTGCGTATTCTGAGGCAGTTGATTTTTCTTGAGAAAGAGCTAATAATTGATCATCTAGGCTCCT
This sequence comes from Botia kubotai, assembly GCA_036877585.1. Taxonomy (NCBI): domain Eukaryota; kingdom Metazoa; phylum Chordata; class Actinopteri; order Cypriniformes; family Botiidae; genus Botia; species Botia kubotai. The sequence goes on along the minus strand of JAZGTI010001742.1, from coordinate 26,983 downwards.
ACCTCCCGCTGGGTGTTCGAATACCTCGCGAAAACGTTGCTGAAAGATATCGAAGGTAGGAAATGCAGCACCATCCAACCTCCAGACTGCCATAGCCAAGTCAAGTGCCTTGCCAGTTAATAATGAGCAGACAAAAGCAATCCTGCTAGATTCAGTGGGGTATAAAAAAGGCTGTTGATTAATAAACAAGGAACATTGTAATAGAAACCCTTTGCATTTTGCAGGCGAACCATCAAATTTCTCAGGAAAGGCCAAACGAGGGCTTGAGGTGGTGGGTTGCGAAGCTAACGGCGGCATGGTAGTGGACGAGGCGGAGTCCATGAAGTGAGTCCCCTGAATCGCTTTGACTAGCTAGACACAGCGGAGAAGAGGCTGGAGCCTCCACCGTAACAGATGCATAACATTACTGATTACATTATGAAAATTGACGATGCAGGTTAAGTATGGAGCTAACATGCAATCTTGCTGTATCACTGTTTAAAGAATACTGTACATCTAATGTACAGTACAGTGGTCCATTGACCACTAACAATTTTGGGTTGTTAGAACATTTCCCCAACATTTCCATTAAGTAACAAAAACATTGAAAATGATATTTTATTTTGAATGCTCTAGGAATGTTCGGATTGTCCATTTTTTAAAAACATTTTTTAACTTTTAGAGAATGTTGGCCAATGTTCTGAGAACGTTCCCTATAAGCTGGGCAGTGGTTTCAATGGTTTGTTCAGATATTTAAAAGAGAATAGAGCAAGGCCTGAAATGCATATCACTGAACATTAAAAACCAGTTTGTCAGAAGAAAAGCATGTAAAGAGACAAACGTTTTTATTAAAATGTGCATGATGTAGCATTACAGCAGCACATATCCTGTCGCAAAGATGGATTGCAGGTGGTTAATGAATAAAACAGGTTTTCCAGCTAAAATGCCACATACAAAAGTTGCACTACTCTCAGTTCACCTTAATGTGTGTGTGTGGGTGTGGTACACACACCCCTCCCTCACACACAGACAGTTTTGTCTCTACTATCATTTGTCAACTTGTTATATATAGCAGCCCATAATCGGATAATCTTTTATTAGTGTTAAGATGATTATTTCATTTGTCTTAATAGCAGTGACAACAAAGGCTGCTTTTAATTAAGCAGATTGCCAATTAGCTGTTATTATGCTGACCATATTAAATGTGGTCTAACGAATCACCGCCACAGGGCTGTAATTAAGATCTGATGAAGAGAGACACATACAGACCTGTGTGTTTTTCTAGAGTCTCACCTGTGTGTGTGTGTGTGTGTGTGTGTGTGTGTGTGTGAACTAAAGAAGCTCTCTTCTAGCAGGCATATGAATCAGATGTAATGGTTAAGGGACACATCTGAAAAGTGCATTTTTGGGGTGTCTGTCAGACACTAAAGGTCTCTTGTGCTTTGTTGCTTCAATATAAAATAGATTGTTTTGCCTCCACACTCTGATTGGATAAATTGTAAATTTTTTAATATCCAGTACATAACAAATGTGATTGCACGTTACCCACAAAATACATGTTTGAGTGATACAGGGTCTTTCACAGGGAGCTGAACTTTGACTCTTAAACAAGGGAGTTAATGCAGCAGGGCCCACAGAACACAGTGAGAGGGACCACTCCACTGCATGCATTATTATGAATTAGTCACACACACAAGTTTACCTCTACCTTATACCTCTTATGAAAAAAAATATCTTGCACAACATTGTACAGCATTATGTAAAATACTTGTATAGTCTGTTTTAGTTAATGTGTAAAGTCAACTGTTGTATAGTCTGTCTTAGGTTATGTACATCTGTATTAGGTTATATACAGCACCGTGGTCCTGTGAGACATGACATTTCGTTCCACTGTATGTTAAATCCTAGTCATCAGTATGTGAACGTTACATTAAACCTTCCCATTCAACCGATCAACTGTGTTACTTTTATACACAACATATTGTTTCCAATATATGTCTCTCACATTCACAGTACAATCCTTTTGAGATCATACAATCTGTTTTGCAATCATTCAGTAAAAAAAACACTTGTTGCCGTTGTGACTTATTGCATGACTATGCAAGTTTGAGTTTGCCTCGTAACATTTTCATTTACATGCATTCTAATATTTTTAGGAGCATGAAATAGACTTTTATATTTTTACACTAATAAAGGGCCTGTTCTTATAGTGTGATAATTTCACATTGTCAGGACATCAGATTCATGCATCCCTGAGACTCAAAAAACTTTTGCCCAGAACTGAGTGTTTAGTGTTTATGAGCAAAACACTGTGTTTACACACAACAGGACAACAGATAACAAATGGTTTACTTATTAGTGCCACTGCAAAATTGCAACTTTCACCTTTAAATTTATCAGAGAATTAGAAAATTCTATTCTAACTGAATGTCTCTAATTCTGTTGAGCGAAACAGCCTGAAAGATGGTGTTCTGTTTGTAGTTTCTCTTTATTTGCATCTAATGATAAGAGAGTTTTTTTAGTTTCACCGAGACAAACAGAGTTTTTGTCCTAAATAACATGATTTCAATTGGCATCCACTCAGCCCTTGTGCATGATGTGATTTTGTTGTGTGTGTGTTTGTGTTATTGTGTTAGTGTAGCATGCACTGCTTCTCTTTAAACTCTAGCTGAACTCTGTGTGGATGAGGTCTGTAGCTTTACAGATTGACAGGTATAAGACTGAAATTGTAATGGAAAAGGTCTAATTAAAACATATAGTCAATAAACATTTTCTTTATTGAGACATATGTTGACCTAGGGATCTGTTTTCTGCACTATAGATGATACGTAATGAAATCTATAGAAGATATATTGTCAGGCAATGGAAATCTTCAATTGGTTTTGTAAATGCTGTAATGGATTTTTTTTACATTCTTTAAGCATTAATTTGTTCCTGCAAATATTAAAAAATAAACCCTGCAATATTTTAGTACAATAGCACAAATAGATATCGGCTGTTTCATTGACAATTTTAAAAAGACACTGTCAAAAAAATCTAGTTTAGACTAGAGTATTGCAAATGTTATACTAAATTAATTCTGCAGTGAAGCACACTGCCATGACATTGTGATCATGTCTGAGATGTCTTGAAAGATAGATCAAGAGAAAAAGAGAGCAGCTCTCTGAATGTTCGGACAGGAAATTCAATTAGAAAGACTTTTGAATACAAATTTCCACTCAGTGCTTTATTTGTCCTTTGTGATTCTGTCTAAAAACATTCTGGGAACATTGGGACATGTGGCTTTAATGTAATGATGACAAACAGCATTTGTGTTGATCGTCATGATGAACACCATGCATTCCTGGACTGGCTTTCTTCACCTTTTGTGTATTTAAAAAGATTAAAATGTAAAACTTCATACCAAAGAACTCCTAAGGGTTCAAAACATATGTATCATATAGGGACACACACACACTCTCTACGTCCCTTATACATAAATGTGTGCTGACATATGACATAGCAAGTCAAATGGATTATGTTCCAAGCTGACAGCCAATGTTTCTGTCTTTTTCACTAACATCTTTTAAAGGTTATGAAAATGTTAAGATAAAATATTTTTAAAAAGTATGGACAAAGTCTTCCTGTAATTGTAAATGGCTGGTGAAATTTAGGTGCTGTTGTCTCAGTAATGTGACCAGTGTGAGGTTTTTCTGAACAGATGTCACCTGTGACTGTGCCAAAGTAAAAGCAATTCAATTATTGATCATCTGAAAAATAACTCTTGCTAAGCCCACTGAGGATTTGAGATAATATACATAAATTTGATGAGCTAATGACATTGTAAAATATTTATTATATTATTGGAAGCAGGGTCCAGTGTGAGGTCGGTTGTTGGATAAAGAGGTCAGGCAGATTATGAAGATACAGCATATCAAGACACATCAACATATATCCACCATAAAAAACGTAACACAAAACAGACAGCAACCACACATGACCACACCTGCAGGAAAAGTCCCATTGATCTCAGAGCTTTTAAAGGGCTGACCTTTAAAGAAGGGTTTTGCTTTTCAGTGATAAATCTGAAATATGGAGTCATCTGTGGAACAAAGGAGATTGGCAGGCAAAAAGAGCGGCAGATATTTGGCCAATCACAGGGTACTGGAGGGAACGGGTGGCCCATGACCTTATGGCAGGCATTGGGTCATGCCTCACTGTAACCCGAGAGAGCAAGGCTGGGTGGGGTTGTCTGTCCATCTCTGTGGCGACTGGAGCCTGGTTGTCACGGCGACCCCTGTGCACACTGGTCGATGGACAGGCTGGGTTGTGGAAGGATGCCACTCCTGGGGCTGAAACTAAAGATCTTCTCATACACACACACACACACACACACACTCAAGACTCTCATCCACAGGCTTTATGTCTGTCTGTGTGTGTGATTCAGCCGTTTCCACCTTACTATTCATTTATGCAACAGCTTTTCATTTAGAATGTGTATAATTGTTTTGAATATATTAGATCGTGTTAGGATTCTGGAGGAGCGATAATGGATGTCTTTTGCAAAGATACATTAATTTATTAACTACAGTCTTAAGTAAAACAAGCTGGTAAAAGACAAATAAATATCAGGTGTGTTCTGAAACCTGTCTGGTTGCTTATCCAGACAAGATTTTGAGGTATTATTTTCGTACTAATACAAAAGGTAGACAGCATAAGTATGCTGCTTTACTTCTCCTTTTGGCCAAATTATAAGGCACCATCTCATAAATTCTTTTATGAGAAGCCAATACCAGAATGCATGTTTTTTTGAGGGTACTGTCCCTGTCACAAGTGAAAAGTACAATTTTTTCTAATTTTTTCTGGCAGTGTAAATGAATTTACACAGAATTACAATAACATGAATTGTGCTTAAATGTTTATTGATTCATGTGCACATTGGACCGAAGACACAGTGATTGACATGACGGTGGTTTTTGAGGTTTGTTTTCAACTTTTTAGAATGAAGCTTTATTTACAATCGCAAAACTGAGATATGAAAAACATCAATCAACAATCTCATTTTTGTTCCCAGCAGGGAACAGGGTCTCACAAAGTTCTCTCAAAGTTATAAAAACAGTAGAATTTATTTCCTACTGTATATATCATATACAGTATATCAAAAACATTATTCTTAAGTTGTTGGTGAAACATTTTAAAAACATTACACAATTAAAAAAATGTTAAATAACATTCTTATAACTAAGCAATAATGTTAATATAACGTCCAAAGTGAGCTCTACAAAGATAATATAAACATAAAATAGACTAAATAAAGAGAAAATGTTTGTCAAAGAGCTTAACTTTGTCCATAATTTTGTCCAAGATTTGAGGTACATTTGTGTTCCTAACCAGTCACCTTTTCTGAGATATGATGACATTATTCTGTTTAGGTTTTTTTGGCTGATGCTTTGGAGTACTTATGTGCCTGAGCTGGAAGGTCTGAGTTTATAACATGTCTCTCTAAAGGGTAATTTAATGGGACATCAATAAAAGCACTTAATTGCGCAATCACTATTGACATTGCATTTAAACATCCCTACATACTGCTGAATTACCTAATGGAGATTAGATTGGCCAACTTGCCCACTTTTCAGAGTATAAATTGTGTCTGCTATTGGCAGCTCTTCACTTCCAACACAGAATGGAAGAGATTTTCACTCACATACAATTTAGACAATGTTTTCTTAAACATAACTCTTTCTGATTAGCACCGAAAGATTCACAAAGGTTTACATTTACGAACTGTTAAAAGCGCTACGCATTAATGTGACATACAAGATCATGAAGTTTGTACAATTTGGAACATCCCAATCTGGTCATGCTGTACTCTGGATATGGCTTAGCCAATAACATTAAAGGAAGATTTACTTTAGGCTACTATTTCACTTTAGGAATACACAACAATTGAAATTCCTCTATTATTTTTGTTATCTCGTGCTCTTGTGCTCTCTAAAAAATGGAACAACTAACAGCACAATTGGACATAAAGCTGTTTTTAATGGTCTTGAATTGAACATTGTTGATAAGTGATCTTTAAAAAGCTCGCCAGTCTGTTTGTGTCTGGTTCTTTGTCTCAGGTCTGGTTAAAAGGGCCATTACACAGATAACTACACTAACCACACCTGAACCGATCACAGTGAGTAGAGCTGAAGTCTCAAGTCACAATAATCAGTTATTGGCAAACAGTAATCCATAATAGCCTTTGAGAAGCTGCTCTATGTTCCAGAAAGATCCTAAAGAGCCATTCCAGCCCAGGTGTCATCAAACCAACCACAAAGGACAAAATACTGAAGCAGTCGATAATGCATTGATCCAGCTCAATGGCCCAGCTGCAGATCAAATATACAATTAAATGTGGATATTCTGCACAGAAATCTGTATACGTGTGTGAACGTATGATATCTTGTCTGGTGCACAATCCTGCAGAAGAGAGAATTGGAGCAGTGGGCAGCTATCACTGCAGTGCCTGGGGAGCAACTGGGTTACATGTCCGACTCTAACCATTAGACTACCACTGCCCAAAGCACTTGGAGATGCTGGGGAGTAAACCCTGGATCTTAAAGGTGAATAAAATGATCCTGAAAATGTTTGATTTTTACTCTTCCTAATGTAAACATAGCCATAAAGCCACAATGCATCTGGAAATTGACAAAAATCATCATTACAATGCAAGGATATTGTGGCTGTTTTGTGGTTACTAAGTTGTTCTGAGTGTTCCTTGTTTTTTAAAGAAAGTATAACATGGGATATTTTAATCATTTTTAACCATTTTGTATTCCTCCAGACAAAGTCAGAAAGCATATCTCTCCTTAACAAATAACAACATTTGAGGTAACATTCAAGTTAAGTAAGCTTTATTTAAATCCAGAATTTGAATTGTAGAGGTTGGTTTAAATTCCTAAACCCAAAACGCAACAGTAAGGCTTGCCTTAGTAAACAACACTTTCTATCCTCCATTTATAAAACCTGCCTCTTCATCTCTTCATCTTCATTCATGTGACTATGCTTTTATCTTCTGCCTGTCAATTCCTGAAATATGGGGAGTTTTTAATGCTCGGCAGAGATAATGAATTCAACACAATTAAAAGTAACAGTTAACAACATTAAAGGTGTAATTGATTGGCTCCCAAGCAGCCTATGGAGATTAGTCATTAGTCATGTTTGGGGAGACTGTGTGTGTGTATGTATAGTATATAAAATGCATAGTTTTGTATAACTAATAATGTATAACTTTTCTAATCCACTTTCAAAGTCTTTCTGAAACACTGATAAATGTCCACATGGCTGCACATATAAAAATGCCCCAAGTTGCTACTTTATTTGGCAACCGCTATTTTAGGGGTTTTATTAGTGGCGGAGGCTGCTGCTTTGCCTCCTCCTAGCCGCCAGAGGGAGCCTTCGCCAGAGTACTAGAATTAGTTTGGACTACAATTCCAATATCCCCGTACCTAGGGCTGATTACTTCCTGTTTGCCGCACTTGTCACCAATCAGCCCTGCTATATAAACATTCTCAGTTTCAGTGTGATGTCTTGTTTTGCCCCATCAAACATTTTAGAGCGGTTTTACCTATGGTTTACCTGGTTTTGTTTGGATTGTGTACTGATTGTGATTGTTTGCTGCCTGTCTCTTAATTTGTGCTTTGGACTAGGATTTCAATCGTTTACTGCCAGCCCTGACCTCCGCCTGTCTTCTCGTTCTGATTTTGCTTTGCCCTTATTGCTCTGTTTGCCGGTGTTTGACCATTTGCCTGTTTTTGACTACTCTGTAAATAAAGTGCTGCACATGGATCCAAACGTCCCAGAGTCTTCATTACAGAAGACATCGCCAACCAGCGATCCAGCAGCCATCCGACAGCTCTCCACCGATCTGTCAGCCCAAACGTCTCACGACTCACGCTTGACTACACTCCCAGAGGAGCTTGTCGAGCGCTTCAAGGAGCTTGACTTTTCTCTTCCTCGACCATGGCAGCAACCCCTCCGCTGCCCAGTTACCTGGTTAACCCCGACATCCTCTTCGGTCAGCCCACGGTTTACCTTTCCGGATAAATTTAACAGTAACCCATCCAGGTGCAAGGTGCATTTTTACTACAATGCTCACTGTTTGTGTCCCAACAGCCTGCTCTTTACCCCACAGAGAGTAGCTGTATTGCATTTGTCTGTTCTCTACTCACAGGCAAAGCCCTGGACTGGGCAACCACCATATGGAGAGTAGATGGTTCCATGTTCCCAACTTTTGATTCTTTTCTTCGCCAATTCAGGGAAGTTTTTGAGCATCCGTCAGAGGGGAAAACTCCAGGTGAACAGTTATTATCTCTCACACAGGAGAGACAGTTTGCGGCAGAGTACACCCTCACTTTTCGTACTCTCGCCACTCAGACCGATTGTGTGGAGGACACCTTAAAGCTTCTATATAAATGAATAAATCTAATAATCTGATTCGTTCTCGGCGTCCGCACCGCTCTGAGTTCCCATCCAGATCCGAATTTACAGCCCCCACTGAACCCATGCAGATAAACTACACTCGCCTGTCTTCAGAGGATCGAGAACATCGTTTCCGCTCCAGTCTATGCCTTTACTGTGGACAGTCATTCTGGGGCTGCCCTGGCTACGCTAGCACGAACCAGTTATTTCTTGGGGAGAGTGTGAGATCATTCGTTGGGGAGTTACCTGTCACGATCATTGCTTAAATAAAGTTTACCCAATTCCTTACTGCTACCGAAGATCCTCTCACTTCCTAGTCTGTCATTCCTTCCGAGTACTCCGAGTAGATTTGGCAGTGGTTTTCAGCAAACAAAAAGCTTCACATTTGTCTCCCCATCGCGCTGTAGATTATGTGATCAATTTGATTACGGGGCGCAACTCCCCCAAAGGGATGCATTTTTCACCTTTCCCAGACAGAATCTGAAGCTATGCGTCAGTATATTGATGAAGAACTAGTGAAAGGCTTCATCTGCCCATCCAATTCCCCGGCAATCAGCTGGAACCTTTTTTGTAAAATAAAAAGAACTCAGGGGGACTGAAGCCATGCATTGATTATCGAGGTTTGAACTATGTTACTATCAATTCCGTTACTGTTAATACTAGTTGCATTAGAACAACTACATCGAGCAAAGTTTTTTACTAGGTTAGATTTAAGAAGTGCATACAATCTGGTTAGAATAAAGGAGGGAGATGAGTGGAAAACTGCTTTCTCCACCTCTTGCAGACACTACGAGTATTTAGTAATGCCTTTCGGATTAGCGAACAGCCCATCTGTCATCATCCTTTATGAATGACATCTTTCGTGACATGTTAGACAAATGGGCAACAGTTTACATCGATGATATTTTAATTTATTCTGAGTCGTTTGAGAAATACATAAAACACGTCTGTCACGTCTTGAAATGGTTAATCGAGAAAACGTATACATAAATGGGGAAAAATGCGAGTTCCACAACACAACTTTCCTCGGCTATGTAATAAGTCAGGAGGGGGTTACAATGAATGATAAAAAGATGCAAGCTGTAACTGATTGGCCTCAACCCAGAACAGAACTCCAAAGTCTCTTAGGTTTCGCTAATTTCTACAGACATTTCATTCAAGGTTTCAGCTCACTTCACTCACTAAAAGCCAATCAGGAAAATTATTCTGGAACGATGAAGCAGCCAGGGCTTTCGCAGATTTAAAGACTCGCTTTACTACCGCTCCTATTCTTTGCCATCCGAATCCTGAAATTCCTTTTATAGTTGAGGTCAATGCCTCCAATCACGGTGTGGGTGCCATTTTGTCTCTACAACATGGGGCGCCACCGAAAACGTATCCCTGTGCATTTTTCTCTAGAATACTGTCTCCAGAATGCAATTACGATGTCGAAAACCGTGAACTGCTAGCCATAAAATTAGCCCTTGAAGAGTGGAGGCATTGTTTAGAGAGGGCTGTACACCCCTTCACCGTCATTACTGATATGACAAGAATTGACAACTCTGTAAATAAAGTGCTGCACATGGATCCAAACATCCCAGAGTCTTTGTTACACCTATAATGTAATACCTCTTTAAAATAAAGATTATTTAAATTATTTAAATAAATGTATAGAATCTTCTCAAAAGGTATCTATTTTGTCTTGACAGTTTCTAAGGTATCTATTTCGTCAAGACTCATACACGCGTATATACACCATTTACACAACCATCTGCTTGCATATTATTTAAACGTATGCCCTTTTAACATCTGAATTTTCATGTGGGTCACAGACAGATTAGTTTAGTTGCTCACCCATGAGATGAGTGTGTGTTGTAACCCACCTGTTTGAATTGTTTGTTTTTCCTGGTTATCTCTGTGTTGATCTGTCAACAATGTAATTATTTAAAGATCTTCAAAGGGAAGATAATTGCTGGGCAATCTGGCAACATGAGAGTTTTATCTATCCAGATGAAAAATTCCACAGTGTTAAAAATTCTGAGGCAGTCAGCACAAGGCTGGTAATGAAAAGGAGAAAATCTTGCTTTGTAGGACCTACTTTAGAGTGCTTTACGTGCTTTTATGCATTCTGTTTAACCAATGATCAGGGAAAGGCTGTAACTGTGCAAGTGTGATTAAGATTTTTTTTTTAATAATTGGAAAAGAAAATTCCCCAGAGCACTTTTGGCTTTTTGCTGTTTTTGGTACAACACAATGTCCCAGTAGCTATACTCGACCTTGATTGTCATTGGATGATGAGTTTTGAATGACAGCTGCCAGAATTGGTCAACAACCCCTGTTTAAACATACAGGCCTTAAATGATCGTCTTTGCGGACAGTTTCACAATTTTCTCTGTCTGAGTGACACCCTCCACATTTGTGTGTGAGTCACCCTCCGTGTTTTGATGCGTGTCAGTGTGCCCTGGGTCTGTCTGGATGTTTGTGTCAGCACTAACCCTTTTGCCCATGTT
>JAZGTI010001742.1:1446-16040 GCA_036877585.1 Botia kubotai | reverse complement strand
AGCCTCATGTTGCCAATTGGGGGTCTTTGAATGGAGTCGATAGAACATTTCTCTCCTGTCTGCACACTGGCAGACAAACATCTTTATCTGATCGATACTTGATCTTTGCTAGCTCTTTGTAAATATTAAGTAACATTAATATTTCCGTGATGTTGCGCTTTAGATGTTTCGTAAATTCTGTGTGATGTTTCCCAGGTCTGTCAATAACATTGGCATTACATCAATAACATGATTTGCCCTGAGCGTTCTAACAGATGGAGCGTCTGATTTCAGTGATTACATGATGAACACAAGTGTATCTATTAATCATGTTAACAGATTATTACGCTATAATAACCTGAATTAAATTGTTGCAGGATGAATTTGTTACAGAATTTCTTTAACACATAATTCACCATGTAGTCAAAATTATAGATGTTTGTAATAGCACACTGATACACTGCTGTACTTATTGTTATAGTATGTATACCGTGCATGAATTTTTGTAGGCATGGAATATCCAAATTAACAACTACTGTCACCAAAATGTACCCCAGAGAACATTGCATGTAATTTTGTATTTTGTAATGAGTATTTAGCGTATATTAGCGGTATTTGATCATTTGTAAGATAGTATTTAATTCCAGGCGTAGCCTATATGCTTTTATATATCAATGAAAAATAAAACAAGCAGCAGGAAGAGGAATGTATTTAAGGGAGGGACAGAAAAAGAATCTGCTCTAAGATGAGGGGACCAATCAGACCATAAATGAGATTTGATACAAAGCACTTCTCCCAGAATTCCATGTGAGGGGGATAATAAAATCTCACAGTAAGGTCATAAACTTTTACCTTTCACCCCTGTGCTGCCTGAACCAATGAGCAGATTGTGAAAAATCAATGTGGCCAATCAGTAGGAGAATTTTTATAGTCCCTAAATGGGTAATCTTTCCTAAGACATCTTGAACAGCAGTCACACAAAAGAGCAACTGAACAAAATACTTATTGCAAAGAGTGAGAATTAAGTTTGGTTTATTGGTCCTCTTTGCAAATGTTAACCATCATTTACTCTATCTGGCTTCGGTATAACGGATCATGCTCGGGTGAGGAGACTTTCGATGAGCTTTCTGCTGTACTGCTGTATCTAATACAATTCAAAATGGAGTCTGTGTGGGTCTGAGCATGTCTCTGAGTTTTAAAACGCTGAGATTTGTTCTTCTAAATATATTCAGTTTATCTTGTTTTTACAAGAGCATAAACATTATAATAATCAAACTAACAGTGCTTCCATTATTATTTTGGTTTTGTATTGGTAGTTTCAAAATTTAGTTAGAACATTAATTAGAACATTTATTAGAACATTAATGATATATTAATCACTGTTTTTTTCTAACGTAAAGGTTCAATGGCGTGTATATTATTCATGGCCTCAGCGCATCTGCTAACACAGAGCATGTTCATATCCCAGACAAGAACATTAAATCATTTTAAGAAAAAAAATGAAATACAGTAAGGAGCATAAAGGTCACTTTTCTCCTCTGCTCGTCTTGGGTAGTTAGTCATGTTCTTAAAGATAATCAAGAACAATGATTCTAGAAGTCACCTCAGACACTACACCCAGACTAAAGGCTTTCTGATGATGAAAAATGTCTCAGACACTACAGTCCAGACACCAGCAAATGTTTATATCACATTTGGACTTAATCAGAGAAGGTAGATAATAGTTAAATACTAAAGTAGCAATTATTGTATGAGCGCCTGGCACCTGCATTGTTTAAAAACAGTGTTTCAAATCTTCTGATAATTTGATTATAATTTAATTATAATGCACACTTTTATTGATGAATTAGGTTGCTCACACTTGGAGTTATAGTTCATCCCATTTTGCAACACAAAAATGCATGGTTATATAAAAAAATCATATGGACATGCACAGTAGCTTCTGTATTTCTAAAACAGAAGCAGACAGTCTGCAACCTTGATGCAGACCAAAACTGATTCGCTTTGTGAAGGACTGTGTTTAAATTCGATTGAAAAGTGCATCTCTCCTCTGCTCTTATGTCATGCATCTTAATTATGAGGATGCAGGGGTCGGCCCTGTGCGGACCGTGAGCCTTGTTATCTCTCTCGCTGATCTAATGAACACACTCCAGGGCCCTGCTCTCATCCGCACATTCACACACACATCTTGCTGTTTTTACTCAAAATATAGAGTTTCCATTTGCTGCAGATTGGACTCTGAAAGCTGCATTAATTTGGGCTGAAATAAATTAGGTGAAAGAAAACTCCACAATGAGAATTGTCATAAGCTCGCGGAAAGCAGCAGGTGTTTTTCACTCAAACTGTTTAGCAGATCGACAGAGCAGACATCATGTCTAGGAAGAATAGAGTGTGTACTTTGTGAGTCAAAGGTCTGTATGTGGTCTGTAAAAGCCGGCAGGTTGAGAAATGGTAACGATCGGAACCTCTTAAAGAAATATATTTAAAATGAATCCTACGTCTGTAGAGCATGTTTAATGCATTATATTACATCTTTATAATATAATAGCCTTATAATACAAGTTCCTGTAAATAATTGTAACCACAGTTATCGCACATAATTACACTGAATATTATGAGAAAAAATGTATACAATATTTTCTGTTACATCTATTAAGAAACTCTTACTGGTGCTGAACTGAGAAATTTGAGTAAAAATGTATATGTATATATGTATAAAGAGAAGTGTAGCCTATTCCACTCCACACTTAACATTTAAATGAACATGTTAAGGGGGTTAAAGGTAAGCAGGAGGTCAAACTGTCTTTACTTGCTGTTGGGCTCCTGATTAGCTGCAAGACACCCAAGAGATTGACTGAATAATGGATTCTGTGAGTCCGTCAGGACTCATTAATATAAACAGTAAAACAGTAATTAAACAGTATACATTTCTGTATAAATTTCAGTAAAATTTAAAGGTAATAAGTAAATTTATTACAAGCCATTTGTGACAAAAGACCTCAAGTACTGTAGATATTTTTTTGTTAATTTTTGTATGACCCTGTGCCTTACTGTTCATGATTAGTACAGTGTTTATTCTGTTTATTGACAAAATCTCTTGTCCAGCCAAATTAGGCAAATATATGAGGGATTTAAATAGGGGTTTGTTTAAGCCATATACAGACTGTTAGTGTTTCACTGATTTTATTTATTTTTCTATAGATGTGGAATGTGTGTAAAAAAGTAATTCTAACATCTTAAGATTGTACGAATGATATTCCAGCCACATCTGCTTTGCAGGATGCCAGTGTAACAAAGGGAAGGCCTTGAGAAACATCACACCCCTGTGCTAATTTATCTGCCTCCTCAGCAGAAAGAGAGACAGACACAGAGCGAGGGCCCAGCAGCAGGCAGAGGAGCCCAGAGCGCAGGAATCAATGTAGCTGCAGGGGGAGGCGTTCAGAGGGCTGGACACAGCCTGAGCTACCCCACAGAGCCCCTGCCTCAATGGGTCAGCTGCAGAGCACAGCAGGGGTAGAGCTCACCACTACCAGCCCTACAGCCACTGAGAGAGAGTTAGCGAGAGAGAGGGAGAGAGATGTGTGAAGATAAAAACAGTAAAGACGTTGAGAAGAGAAGGGAATTATTGGGAGAATGTGGGAAAGATTAATAAGATTAATAGAAATGAAGACACTAGGAATAGGGAAAGATGATGAAAAGAAAAAGAAGAAAAAGAGAAGGAAAGAGGTAAAAACTGATTGAAGAAACAACATAGGTTTCATTTGAACATTGATTTCACAGAACGTTCCCTTTTTAAGCAAATGTCAATGCTTAATTTATGGCCATCTAATACTAAATTATTTTCAACGATTAAAAACAAGAACAATACATTTTAATTATTCGCAATTATTCGCTATCTTCCAAAGATCTGTCTATGGATCGAGCATTCCAGTGGAAAATTATGAACAGATAGAGAAATGAAGGAGTGCTTAAAAGCAGCCTGGAATCTCTTCGTCTAAGCCCACTTCATCATAAAGTGTGTCCTCTCTGTGTACTGAATGCAAGGTTGACCTCTGACCTCTCATCTGACTGTCATCCCTCTGTCCGTATTCCTGCAGCCCGCCTCTCTCCTCTCATTGCAACCAACCAACATTTCCTATTGATTTATTGATTGCTGTCGCCCCGTGGAAGCCAACCAGCACAGACTCAATGTGCTCTAGCTGCCCGGCTGCATAGATTTTTCTCCTCTCATCTCAAGCTGAGGGAGCAGAACAGGCCTGGGCTGGAATTAGACCAAGCGGGGGCCCAATTTGCCAGGAAAGATCACCGCCTCTCGCTCTACTCCTCCCTCCCGCTCCATATTTCTTTCTTGTTCATTCTCGTCGCATTTCCATCTGCATTGAGTTTCAGTGTGACCAGGTGCTGCAGTGTAGCTGAACTTGTTTTAATTTGGCCTGATTCTTCCTACAGAGATTTCTGCTTTACATAATCCTGAGAGGAAACCACAGGGTCAAATCTTTTATTACAGTGCTTGCAAATCAAAAATACTCTTTTTTGTATTCCATAAATATGTGCAGTTACTTATTTTCCGCTAAACAAAGATTCAATTTAGACTTTATTTTGTGAATATTTTTAGTCTTAGGTGTTCTAACTTCTTTTGGTTTTTGTAAATTTTGTGCTGTAGAATTGTAACATTAAAGTTAAAGTGTGTAATTTGTGAGCCACTAGTAGCGTAAAACGCCATTGGTTGAGCTGGGGCCAATAAATTAGCCATTTCTATTTCATACACGATATGCTCAAACAAACATTGTAATGTTTTGAAAGCGCCACAGGGTTCAGGAAATCATCTATGATTGGCTTACATAAAGATGTCTCCACACATTAAACTAAAGTAGAAGAATAAGCATAAAAAATAACACACATCTCCACAGCCGACAGAAAACAACATGTATGTTGAGTTTCATGACAACGGCGAAGTAGCTTTGAAGCAGCATTTCATTTACAAAAAAATCAAAGAACCAACCGAAAACTTTAACACTATTTTATGATACTCCCCAAAATACATTTCTAAGTGAAACATATTTATCAGAAAATAAACTACAGCAAGAAACAATGTCACATCAGAATTTGATTGGACAGTGTAAAGCTTAATATGATATTTTTGGTTCATAAAGATTCTTCATTCTCATGGCATTTCTAAAAGTCATTATTGAAAGTTACAACAATTTGCTGAAATATTATGAAGACAAACATTTTAAACTTCAGAACAGTGCACTGATTTAAAGCAAAAACACCAGGGATATGGGTTGAGAACGTTTTGATTTCATGTTGTCTAACTGTTAAGCTCCTCCATGCTGGACTGCTGGGCTAAACTCTGCTTTATGTCTGTGATTGTTGATACACATGCACACATCTCAAAGAAGGCGTCTGTGGGTCCAGAAAATTGGATCTGTGGACGGATCTCTGGCCACCTCTGGTCTCGCTGACGGCAAGAGTGATGGATCAATAAATAGCACGACACACGCAGGGATCCGGTGTAGCCATTCCCTCTCAGAGCGACGCCTCCGAACTCCCTCATATACCCTCACTCCTCCACCGGGCACTTTGCTCCACTGCTCATATTCACATGGAGAGAATGAGAGGTCTTTTACTGCTCTCTATACCCCATTGATCGCAGGAGGTCAAACTGATCTGGGTCTTATCAGGGGATCTGTAAAACTTCACAGAAATAAAAATGAACCCTATTTACTTTCTTGAGAAATATCTGTGGTCTTAGTATGCGTGATTTATAGACTTTTGCAGACTTTTCTGACGACATAAGTAAGGCATATGGTCCAAATAATATTCATAAGGAAAACCTAACTGCTAAAATTAATGCTCATAGCTTTTGGTCACAGAAGTGTTTAATGGGAAATGTTTAGTCTATATTGAAATAATTTGATTATTTGAATAATGATTCAAAGACTTTATAATATGGTATAATAATGGTATAATGACAAATGTTTTACTGATTTTGTTTCTTAAAGAAAAGTCTCTTTTGCATTTTATTTAATTTCACTGCTATCTAGGAGAAATAATCAAGACATTAAAGCTCATTTGTCATTTTCCTTTTTTGCAAAGTTTAATATTTGCATAGTGATGCCAATGTACCTTTGATGGTGAAACATGTTTTTAGATGAGTGAACTTTTCTGTCTGTCAGACAGTGCGCCACATCAGCGGACACGTAAAAAAACCAGCTTAGCCCTTAGACTGGTCAGATGACTAGTTTTAGTCAGTGTGGTTAGCTGTGGTCTGGAGAGAGGGCATACCTTTTCCTCTGCAAGGAGGCCTGTACAGCTCACTCAGGTATGGGGTGACATCGTTTTGCTCCTGTTTCCCACAGATTCACAGATTTCTCTACATAATGACAAGAAGTCCAACCCCATCCACAGAGACCCAGCACCGTCCAGAGGTGCAAGGTGCAAGGCATGTGCCCGTTCCTTCCAATTTATTTTGCATCTTGTCTCCAAAAAACATGAGCGTTTCCAGAGTTTTGGAGATGACATCACCCTAATTGCTTTTTAATGTGACGTCTCTTGTTCCCTTCAGACTTTTACCTTAATGGTTCTAGCTTTGCAAATCTAATATTCTCCCCACAATACCAACTTCAAACAAAGTCTAATTGCAGTCTTACCAAAAAGTATGTGTTTTATGTTCTTTTGAACTTAGTTACAGGAAAGGAAAAAGTAATGATTCCACAGGAAAATGTATATATTACCTTTGATTCTGTCTGTTTTCTTGCAGTATGGGATGGCTTTAGTGGGATAAAAATTGATTTTTAAGCTTTTTGTGCATTAGCTTTTACGTTTGAAATTTTATTTGCAGGGGCCATTTCTGATCAATGACCAAAACCCGAATTTATAACACTGATGCAATAAGAGCAAACCGCCATGATCGAAAGAGATGAGAAATGGAAAGAGAGACAGAAGAAAAGAGACAGACACTGAACGAGAGAGAAAGAGACAGAAAAAAAGATGTTTCGGAATTTGATATAAAGAAATACAAGTTTTGCTTCTGTATTTCTGTTTTCCTTTTTTAACAGAAAGAAACATTTTAAACTCTTAGACTTTCTATGATATTTTCCACTAACAAACATTTTGGATTTAAAAATAAGTAACTGCATTCTGATTTGAGAACTGAACATATAAAATTGTGTTATTAAATAATGTTGTTAGTAATGTTAATATGTTTAAAAAATGTTTTATACTGTATGTTGTTAAAACAAATGAAACGTATAGATTGAAAGCCGAAATTACTTTAAAACTGTCTGCATTATTTAGAACAAAAAAGAAAATATTAATAAGATACAGTTTTTATATTGTGAAAATATGTATGATTGTTGATTGTTGTATTAAATTATGTAACCAGCTATCTTATGAAACCTGCTAAAGTCTCCTATTTCTAAAACCTTATTTTTATTTTTAAAGCATTTCATTTTCAGCATTGATGAAACCCTACAACATACTGAGTCTCTCCATATAGAGATTTTCTCTATATTTTTTTGTTAAGTGTGCCAGCATATTTAAATAACTGACCACAAATGTGATCGTCTTAATTTTTCAGTTGTTCAAATAGACAGCATTAAAATAATGTGGGGAGCTTTTCTGCACTGTCTCTAAAAAACAGCACTGTCCCCTCAAGAGTTGCAGAAGAGATTTCAACAACGTGTCAAACTGTGCTTGAGTTTGGTGAAATAAAGTCTGCAATCCAAAGTGAAAGATCTCAAAATGAACTCAAACATTTCTCATCAAATCCAAATCAAAAACCTAATTATATAAGCTACTCACAATAATTTTATAACTCTATATTGTCTAGAATCTATACTCAGATTTTTGCTTCTCCAAATGAATTTTAGGAGAAATAGACAAAGTTGAAGTCTCATGAGATGTGTATGAGCATTACATTTGAAATGTAATGTTAAAATTAATTAATTATCCCTCAGGACATGCATAGCTAACCCTAAGAAAGGGACTCAGTTTTGTCATTGAGAAAAACGGAAATAAATATTGATTCCTCCTTACCTAAAGATACTCTATTTGGTGGCCTGCTTCTGATGTTTGAGGGCTCAGTGCTCTGATATAGAAATGACCTGCGCCATCATCCTTTCTAAAAACATGAAGGATTCCTGTTCTTAAACTTTTTCATCAGATGTACGGCAACATAAAAGGCCATTTCCCTCTCATCCCTCCATCCAAATCTTCCTCCTTTAATGAAAGAGACTTTCTTAATGCTCCGCTCTCACATTATGTCTGTGCCGTGCACTGAAGGGCCCTTCACAAAGATGTGGAGAAAAGGACAGCCTGAATGCTGTCTTCAGTTTTCTTCTTTTTGTAGCGCTGCATTTCTGTTGCATTGACTTTGAGGCCTTGGAGAAGCACAGAGACTCGTCTTAAAAGCCTAAAGGAGCGTTTGGAAAGGGGGCGAGGATGGAGAGAAGTGTGGAGAGGGCCTGAAAGAGACCACGAAACAGACAGAAGAGTGTTTTGAGAGGCGAGGAGCCAAGATAAGAGACCTAATGGCTCTTAGCAGCCTGAGATGAAGAGTGCTGGACAGAAGAGCACTACTCTTCACATGCCTTTAAGGTCCCTGTGTACCTGTTTGCTTTTATCATTAGAGCTGTTGGCAAAGTTTTATTGAACGTGTGAATTTGTTCACCAACACCTGAACTGGGGCACTGAAGTTATGAAAGACTTTTTCTTTAGCATTTACTCTCAGGAGAATCAGTAGGGAGTATTTATACAATGAAGCCAGAGTAGTTTTAGGGTGGCTGAAAGTGGGGGACACCTGGGAATGCTGGTCAAACGGGCCCATCAAAGTCCTGCAACAAATTTGAAGGAAAATTAAAGAAATTGTGTTTCAGCATGTATTATTTGAAACAATCTGAAAAAAAATCTTGCTGAAATATCATCCACAGTCTATCTTACCTAGTCATCATATGTGCTGCACCAAGCTTATTTAAATTAAGCCATTGTCATTTTTTCTGGCCATTCCATATGCAAATGAGGCACATTGTCCACTAATTTTATCCTCTAAATCTAATATTGCAAATAATAAAAGTGTCAAAAGACAGAAAAGTCTTGTTTTATGAATGTAGCTTATTGTATTTCACAAATCCTTAGTGTAATTGTCTACACACACACATAAAATATAAAATAAGACAGTAGTATGCTATTCTCTTCACTTTTAAATAGGATACACAATGGTGTGGCAAACAAGAACACAGCTGGCCTGGAGGTTAAACAGCCCTTCAAACTCATACAAATACAACTGAAAAAGAACAGGGTTGTGCCTTGATGATAAACCTTGTTCTGCGACCTTCTTTTAAGATTTGCTGCTATCAAGGCTATGGTTAGGATTAGGATTCCAAATAAACATTGTGTAAATGTCAAATGTGAATCCTCTTAAAGTTTTTACAAACTGCAGAGATCTTCAGGCAAGTCAGGAGGAAGTTAGAAAAGCTGAACCTGATTGCTGTGATGACAGCTTACAGATTGCAAGGTAAATCAGATTTACAAGATACTAGAAGACTGAGAAACATGTGACCATACAGTCAATAATGTGGTATGGAGACAGAAAGAGAGTAATGTCATGGAAGATGCATCAATCTGTCAATGTCATACTCGCATACACTACATACTACATACTGTTTTAACAAATGAGGATGTCCCCAAAAGGTTTTGCTCAGATATGTGAGGTTTTGCTGACTTTTGGGTACAAATTTGTCCTCAGTGTATGGTTAAGTGAACCCACACACACAGGAGTGAACAGTAAAATGTTTCTACATCCCTCTCTTTCTTTTTTCATTTTTCTTCTTATGTTCCCCTCTTCCTCCTTTTTTCTCTTTCTCCCTCTCTTTCTCTCTCTGACCAGGGGCAGACAGTGTTGTATGGAGAGCAATTGATTTTTTTCCTCTCTTTCGTTCTCTCTCTGGGATTTTGACAGAATCATGGCTCTATGGAAACAAAGAAAACTGCTCTTTGACAACAGGGGGAAGGAGAGCCGAATCTTTCATATTTTTTTGTGGCAAACTCTAGTAGAGAAGCTACAATAGAATTCTTAATCACAGTTTCACAGCTCAAGGTCCAGTCATCTAGGACTAAGTCACACCAAAATCGACTTGGCTTGTCAGAGCACTTCATATGTCACAGAAAGGCAGGACAATAAACAGAGTCCCCTGAAAATGCAGCATTCAACCTCATGATCTAACATAACTAATATAACTCATCCAGACTGTGTTTGCTAGCCTTATCAAATATATCAAAATATTTGATTGATACCCCTATCAAATATTTTGCAAATATGTTTTTAATATAAAACATGTAGCACTGTATAAGAAATACCTTCATTTTTAGTTTTATTAGCTTATTTTAAACAATCACCTTGAGGTCCTGTGTTTAGGCTGCCTAGTGTGCCCCAGCCCCCGATTGACAACACTGGTTTAAACTCCACAGCATACCTGACTGTTGTTGCTGATCATGATGGAAAAGGAGAAACATATCATGAATGATGCAACAAATGCAAGTTGAACCAAAAAGGGATCCAAAACTAGTATTACCAAAGTGTAATTGTTCTCTTGTAATTTTGAAACAACACTGTCTGTACGTGTGTGTGTTTGTGTGTGGATGGGTGGATGGGGGGGTTGGGATAGTGAGTGAAATCAATAACATTATGCAGTCTTTATGATTAACTCACGTGTCTGATCATAGCCCTCTACTCCTAATCATTATTGATTATTTATAGCATATCTCAATCCAAGACTCATCTGTCAGATTGTGATATGTTAAATAGCAAGATCACATACAAAGCTGTTCACATGCTGTAGTGTGAATGTTTTTTCTGGTGTGTCTAACAATGTCTTTAGCTAAATTACATTTACCATAGAGCATGCCTACGAAAGCCTTATACACCTAAAAATCTACATAGTGTAATACAGTATATTATAAAATATACTTGATTGTACAGTATTTAATATTTTAGCCATATAAAATGTTATGTCATATAACTGAAAAGAAAATCACTTGGATTCACAAAATGTTTCTCTATGAGTTTTTATAGCAACAGTTTTTCACACACACCCATTGCCCATAAATAATACCTATAATACATTCCTCATCAATTGCTTTATATCTCTCTGCACTCAAAGTTTATTAGCTTCTTATCAATATTGAAATCATGTAAGCATTGAAATCAATAGCGCCTCCAGCCACATGGGAGAGTTTCAAAGTTGCCAGATTGTGTCTCGGTGTAATTTATACCCAGAGCCAGTTTGCAGACTTAATTTTTATTGAATTGTTGCTGTAATTTGAATACTGCGAGCGGAGAACTTGGCACATGGCAATGCAGTGCGGTGCGGGAACCTCTGAAATAAGACAGACATTTGACTGGCAGCTCACAGTGAGCACCCAGCAAACATTTTGATGATAATAGTTGATAGAGATCCAGTGAAAATGACAAAACCACACATTGCATATTGACAATATCTTTTTATATCAATAATATCTTAAAAAGTAAATAGTTTAAAATACTTTAGGTTAGACATTCCCCACCATGATGATAGTCCTTCCTGTTTAGTATACCATGTTTTAGTTAGCACATTTTAGTAGGATGTTACGATGCTTTAGAATCAATCTATCACATTTTAGCATAATAAAACATGTTTTAAACATTTTAAAATGATGCAACATTTTAGCATCAATTAGCATTATACTAGCACATTTTAACATGATTCCACATTTTAGCATGATCTTAGCAAGTTTTAGCATAATGTTAATATGTTTAGCATTAATTTGTATATTTTTAAAATATTTAAGCATGATACTAGCACAATTTTTTGCATAATGCTACATTTTAGCATGCTGTTTGCATGTTGTAAATTAAATAGAATGATGCTAACATACACTGCCTTGCAAAAATATTCATACCCCTTGAACTTTTCCACATTTTGTCACATTACAACCACAGACTTGCATGTTTTTTCAAATTGTATGTAATAGACCAACACAAAGTAGCACAATTGTGAAGTGGAACGAAAATGATATGTTTTTAAAAATTTTAAGCAAATAAAAATCTGAAAAGTGTGATGTGAATTTGTAATCAGACCCCCTGCGTCAATTTTTTGTAGGGCCACCTTTCGCTGCAATTACAGCTGCAAGTCTTTTGGGGTATGTCTCTACCAGCTTTGCACATCTAGAGATTGAAATTTTTACCCATTCTTCTTTGCAAAATAGCTCAAGCACAGCTAGATTGGATGGGGAGCATCTGTGAACAGCAATTTTCAAGTTTTGCCACAGATGCTCAATGGGATTTAGGTCTGGACAGTAACTGGGCCGTTCTAAGACATGAATATTCTTTGATCCACACCATTCCATTGTAGCTCTGGCTGTATGTTTAGGGTCATCGTCCTGCTGGAAGGTGAATCTCCTTCCCAGTCTTAAGTCTTTTGCAGTCTCCAACAGGTTTTCTTCCAGGATTGCCCTGTATTTAGCTCCATCCATCTTCCCATCAACTCTGCCCAGCTTTCCTGTCCCTGCTGAAAAAAGCATCCCCACAGCATGATGCTGCCACCACCATGTTCCACAGGATGGTGTGTTGAGGGTGATGAGCAGTGTTACTTTTCCGCCACACATAACGCTTTGCATTTAGGCTAGAAAGTTTAACTTTGGTCTCATCTGACCAGAGCACCTTCTTCCACATGTCTGCTTTGTCCCCTACATGGCTTGTGGCAAACTGCAAACGGAACTTATGTCTTTCTTTCAACAATGGCTTTCTTCTTGCCACTCTTCCATAAAGGCCAGATTTGTGGAGTACACGACTTACAGTTGTCCTGTGGACAGATTCTCCCACCTGAGCTGTGGATTTTTGCAGCTCTTCGAGAGTGACCATGGGCCTCTTGGCTGCTTCTCTGACCAGTACTCTCCTTGCTCGGTCTGTCAGTTTAGGTGGACGGCCATGTCTTGGTAGGTTTGCAGTTGTGGCATACTTGTTCCATTTTTGGATGATGGATTAAACAGTGCTCCTTGAGATGTTCAAAGCTTGGTATATTTTTTATAACCCAACCCTGCTTTAAACTTTTCCACAACTTTATCGCTGCCCTGTCTGGTGAGTTCCTGGGTGTTCATGATGCTGTTTGTTCACTAGTGTTCTCTAACAAACCACTGAGGCCATCACAGAACAGGTATATTTATTCTAAGACTAAATTACACACAGGTGGACTCTATTAACTAATTAAGTGACTTCTGAAGGCAATTGATTGCACTGGATTTTATTTAGGGGTATCAGAGTACTGGGGGCTGAATACAAATGCACGCCAAACTTTACAAAATTTAGTATATTGTTTTCATTCCACTTCACAATTATGTGCTACTTTGTGTTGGTCTATCACATAAAATCTCAATAAAATACTTTTAGGTTTGTTGTTGTAAGGTGACAAAATGTGAAAAAGTTTAAGGGGTATGAATACTTTTGCAAGGCACTGTAATTTAACATGATGCTAGTATGTTTCAATATGATTAATTAGCATTGTTGGTAACCTGACTCGTTGGTTCATTTAAACAATTCTTCAATGAGTCAATTGAAAAGTGGAACTGTTTGAAAGTCTGCTATGAAAATTCCAAAAGTCAGCTCAACTCCAAAAAATATAACACATTTCTGCAGGACACCCTTAAGGTCTATGAAAACTATAAGAGGAGTTACAGTAATATATTTGGGGTTTCAAAATAAGAATAATAGGTAGATGGTAAAGTTTGAGGTCAAACTTTATGTTGGCTTGACAAGCCTGGCCTAAACAGTTTAAAATGGTTTAAAATATAGAAAAACTGTTTAAAATAGTTTTAGAAGATCTGTTTAACTTGATGCTAGAATGTTTTAGCATGATGCCAACACATTTGTAAGTGATGTTAACACATTTTACAAAGATGTTAACACATTTTAGCATGCTGATATCATGTTTTAGCTAGCATGATGCTAGCACATTTTAACATCAATAAACATGATGCTAACACATTTTAGCATTAATTTGCATAATGCTAGCACATTTTGACACAATACTAGCATATTTTTTTTATTATTATTAGGGCTCAAAGCAATGAAAGTGTGATGGGCTCTATTGTTTATCATTCGATTATTCATTAAAAAGAAAATTTCCCACTCCTGTGGGAAACTCCTATGCATTGAGTTACCTCAGAATTACTTAGACTTATAATAGTCCTCAATTATTTTCAGAGTTAAATGCATGTGAAAACTATGTATCATTTTCTGCCAAGCAGCAGGAGACAATGAAACCATAGCACTTCGAATTTTTGTGCGTGTTGGGCAAAAGCTTAGACGTGGGCGTGGTGAGGGGTTCTGTAGCACCCCCTTTTGACTAAAGAGATGGGGTTAGTTTTACATACAATCACAAAACTTCACTCAAAAAAATGATTTGTTGGACTTACATAAAAAAAGAGTGTCAAGTGGTTCCACGCAAGCATGTTAAATAGTTTTTACAAGTAACAATATAGTTAAGTGAACAAAAGAAATTCTGGTAAAATTGACAAAATATTCCTAAGTACATAAAACCCATTCAGATTTGTCACTATCGCATTTTAGTTATATGTAC
>JAZGTI010001741.1:0-33148 GCA_036877585.1 Botia kubotai | reverse complement strand
TTAATAATTTAAGTCATTTGATATAAACCAGTTGGTAAAGCATCTTATACTGGGGTAATTACAACATTTATTTATATGGGAAAATGAACTGAAATGTTTAACCATTTTAGAAGGAAAAACATGCATGAAAAAAAACAAGTAAATAAAACTCTATTTATAGAACATCTTAATTTAAATAATGCATAAAGTTTATTAATCATAAAAATATGCATCTCACATTAATAATATAATACTAGGATAATAATAAAGTTTGTTCGTTTTATAGTGGTGCCCCCTACCTGCAGCTGTCTGTTGTGGTCACGGACGGTATCCAGTAGTCTGTCGTACTGTGCAGCCTGATCTGCCTTAAAGCTCAAATCTCTCTCCAGCTGCTCCTTCTCACTCTCCAACCGCTGCAAAAACAGAAATTACAGCTTACAACTGGAGCCACACACATCTGCTATTCCGCTGAAAACCAACACCTCCATCATTATTATAGTTTAAAGTTGTTGAGGGACAGACTAAATGGTCAATGATGTGCTTGCCTGTGCAGCTGCATCGAAATTAGCTGTATAGATTAGTTGCCTTATGCATACATGCATGCATGCACAATGCATTTAGCTAATTATGGCATCTGTCTTATTCTATTAGCAGTTTTCAATATCTTCAGGCTTTAACACAAACAAACTTTATTATAACTAATAGTTAAATATTTAGCTGAGAGAGTAATTTGTAGGAAGTGGTAGTTGCATGCCGCAACAACTGCCAAATGCAGATGACGTAGTTGCTATAAATCTTGAGTTGTTTTTGGCAGCATTTGTTGCCTTACTGGGTGAAAACATTTCTATATTGCTACAATGTTTAACAAACTAAACAGAAACTTTGTTCAGTCAAACAGGAAATTAACGTTTCGGGAAGGTATCCTTTGCTGATCAAACGTACCATGGCTAGGTTTTTAAAGTATACTTTTATAGCAACTGGAAAAAGTCTTGTTTTTTGAGCAATATCAGCATTTTGTTACTTTAGATCAGTATAACAGTTCAGTCTTTGTAATTCATTGCATTGTGGTCAGCTATAAATATTGAGTGGACAAATGACATGTAAGTTCATAAGACCATTACCCTTTTTTAATTAAACTTTTTTTTTTAATTACATTTTTTATTGTATGTATAGTAAAGTGAATATATATATATCAGGTTCTGTAACTAGGTAACTGGTCACCTGTTTGTTTTTACCATTTCTGGGGTAGAAAAAATTCAGATTAAACTGAAAAGTTTCTACCAATGTCACATAGCATAACGCTTCTTATTTCCATGCAAATTATCAGAGAGCCAAAACATAAAAGATGACGTAATGTTGAATGGCTGGGGGCTACAGTGTGGATGTCACATCATACACTTGAATCTGTTTATACAAGCATCACACCTTCAGAAACACAAGGTCGGTTCAATGTTAGCTTGTAAAACAAACACACACACCCCAGGATGAAAACGAATGTGTCATCAATGTAGCTACAGTGAAAACTGATGATTGTTTGAACAGAGCAGGAGGCTCTTTAACTTACCCTCAGATCGTCCTGCAGATGTACAAGCTCCTCTCGCAGACTGCTGAATGTGGTCAGCAACAGACGAGTGGTCTTATCAGCTGTCATGCGGGTCTAGATGTGCGATTAATGGAGAGGAAGATACATTTTTTTATTTATACAAACGTGTAGTGGACACATAGGATTGTGTGCTTTGTGTCAAATACTGTCAGTTTTATTCTCAATTGAAGTTCTTTATTATTTATTTACAGAACTCCTTAAAATATTTATTGTATTATAAACCATGTGTTTTGTATTGAATTCATGTATTTGGGCTGTTAATTATTTATTAAAATAAAAAATTGCAACTTCTTGATGGTTTTGTAGTCGACTCAAGTTTGGCATTTTCTTAAATTTCTTCTAAAAATACATATAGCCATACATGTTTTGTCATGCCACTTGTTGATACCCTTTTAAAGTGTAGAGCTTTCAGTTCAATGCATTAAATTTCTCTTGTAAAGATTCTACCATATATACTTCCTAATTTACTTAAAAAAAAACCTTTCATTCCTGTAATGTTAAACCACTTCCTGTAAATGAAGGCAAATGTTTCCTGTAAAATCTGCATTAATCTCACTTCCACAGAAAAACATACAATGAGCATCCATTTTGATTGCAGGAACATGTGTTCTGCTAACAGGTTCATAATCGCAATAATCTGTGGTTGGCTAGTAAACTGTCTGAGGGTGGGGTGAGACAGGTGGGGCTGAGGGGCAGATAATGTCAATGTGTGCTCTCACCTGCAGCAGGTAGCGGATCTGTTGCTTAGTCAGTTCGGACACTCCTTTAGGAATAAGAGCCTCTATTTCTTCTTTTTCCACCTATTTTGCACACACATAATCAGACATGCACACACACAGACACAAAAATGTGTATCAACTGCTGCATGTGTATTCTCCAACACTGTTATTATATTATCATTGGTTCCCATTCAGAATTACATATAATCATAAATTATAATATTTGTTGCTATATAGAGTGGCATAAAACATTATGAAACCATACAAACTAAATCAAAACACTAAACTAACACTAAACTGCTTTCAGATCTGGCTCAAATTTAGCATTAAAACTATTAGCTGATGTCATATGAACATGCCACTCTCTACCTTGTAGTCAATGGTGGGGTCCAAAAGGTGTTTCCTGAAGAAACATAACAATAGCAATGAGTCAAATGCACAGCCTTAAACAGCCTTGAAGCAGAGGTGTATAAAACTAATACTGTTCTCACAATGAGTTCTAGGGTTTAAAGCAGAGAATCTATTAATATATGAATCACTAGTGAGCATTGCTCTTAGACAGTTTTGGACAAGATGTAGTGGTTTCAAGTAATTAAGCACTCTTAAAGTGACTGTATTGTTCTAAGTCATTAAACAGATAAGATTAACAGATAGTAATATCTTGCAGACTGTAATAGTTTTTCTTACACATAATCTCACTCGTTTGTCAAGCTTTTAGTGATCTAGATAGTGGCTGACAGGGTTAAATGGTGATTGGCAGGGGTAATGGGATGTTTATGCTTATCTGATGCAAGTCTTTATCTTCTCCATATAGACACAAGGGTGCTAAGAATGTGTGCCTGTTGGATGCATTGTTTATCCGCACTGTTTTAAGGCCTGATTTGCGCACATGCACCTGATTTGCGCACATGCACCTGATTTGCGAAGTAATTACGCACATGAGTTAACGGCACACACGGCCAAAAGTATGTGCCAAAATATCTGGATGCGTCAGAATATAGTGATCTGGCACATTTCACTGAGACTGTACACCATTGGTTCACCACAGGCACCTGACTCAGCTGTTTAACACGCTGAAAGTATGCCAGACTACACCTCATGTCTGGATATGTTTCTGTTGTAATGCTCATCTCTCGCATTGTTGCTGGTTTTGCACTGAACTATAATTTACATAAGAAGCATGATAATTAGGAAACCTTAAAATGGTGCCTTCTTAAGCAGATCACAAGTTTCTTATATCTTTTAGTAAAAGGATGGTACCTAATATATATATATATATATATATATATATATATATATATATAAGAAAAATTACAAAAAAATAAGACTCCACCTCCCACGGATCTTGGCCACATGTTCAGAGATGTAGGTGTGAATGTCACAGTTCTTGCGGTAGACCTCAGCCAGAAGCTCTCCGAAGAAGCGGTTGTCCATCTTGGCAACCGGCTCCACCTTGACGACCTCAGTGTGAAGGCCATCGTTCACATCTTGCTCCACCACAATCTCCTCCCGAATGCTGGAGCTCTCCACCAACTCTGACTGGAAAGAGGAACATAGGAAATGCACGTGTGAGTTTGGATCAGGCCACAAACCCAAAATTTATACCTCACATGAATTAATCAATGTTCCTGATGCGAGTTTGTTGAATAAAATTCGAGAAACGGTTTTATTAGATACAATCCAGTCAGTTCAGCATTGACCGAATGAGTAAACAAATCACCCACATGATTAAACCTGCTTTTACACATGCAAAACATGTAACTCTTACATAACATCACCTGGGGCCCATGCATATTACAGTAGCTCAAATGGAGGAACCATTTCACGAGAAGCCAGTAACTTCTGCCTGTTCATGTAGGCTTACAAATTTCGTAAGTTAGATATAGACTATGTTTTTTTTATATGAGGTAGTCTTTGATAAATAGTAAGATAAACACCACACCTTTGTATATTAACCCAGAACACATACTCCTAAGTTTTGAATGACAAAGCTTGCAAAATCAGCAAACAAAGTTACATGTCTGGAATGAAGTGGACCAAGACCTTTTTAACCCATACTGACGGTCATGAAAAGTCATGATTTTGTATTCTGCGCACAAAATCATAGTACAGGCTGAAAACTGTTTAATAATTAGCACAACAATCAGTATTTTATCACAAGAATCAGTGGAGAAACTGAAAGACATCTTTCTCATTTCTTTATAATCTAGAAAGGATTGAGTTTCAGTATCTGCCATAAGTAATTTAGTCTGATTAGGGCAATACTACGGGTCTAATATTGCCTGTCTACTTTACATTATAATGTTTTAATATCAGATATGAAATTTAAAATCACCATGAAATTAAGTTTTGACTTTTTTTCCTCCTTGTGGTGAAGCATCCAAGTACAGTGGCTTCTGGAATGAGATAAAACAGGACAGGACTTGATTTCGCTTTTCGGGAATTGATTGTTGGAAGTTAGAGGGGTAGAAACTCCCTGGCCACTGAACAGTCAATATAGTCCCGCCCTCAATGATAGACACACATCATCAAGAGAAGAGATGTTGTTTCATGTGGAGGGGAGGTTAATGTTTCTTGATTAAAGATTACGAGGGCACATAAATAGTAAAAAAAAAGATGTGCACAGATAAATCATTTATATTAAACACTGCAATATTCCATAAAAAATAAGGTAGTGAATTATGATTTCATGGTGACTTTAGGAAAGTACAGCTATAGATTCAAGCTTTAGTGTAAAAGATGTTTTGTAAAGATTCATAATTTCAGCCATTATATCTGTTGATATAATAAAAAAAAGAAAAACTGCCTGAAAACAAAAAAACAATGAATGTCCGTTGTATTCTCGAAACTGTCAGTACTGGATCCCTAAACTTTTCTAAAGTTTACATTGATTGATGGCTTTGCATTCTAGTAGCGTTGGTAATGTTTTTCTAAGGTTTTAAATTGATTGATGGAACAGCACTGAAGCAAGACACACAGCAACAGTTTTGTCAGTCCAGAATTGGGGGTGTGTTGAGTGGTCAGACTGGATTCCGCTGATCTGTGAGAGCCAATCAGACAAGTAGGGTTTATGAAGGTCTAGTTTAATTTAGATGGAGGACAAGATCCACATCATCATAAATCATTTACTCAAATTGCTATAATATCATCTCTGTAATGAGGAGTCTAATCTAAATCCTTAATCATTCATTTGTTGAATTCCTAACTTTAACTTAACTTTATTCCTAAATTTAAGATGAATAAAATAAAGCACCGTGTTAGAAACATTTAGGTTTTTTGCTTTGTGATTGTTAGTTGTTTTACTTTTGAGTATTCTTGTAGTTCCTATTAATGTCAAAAGAGGTTCAGTTTTAGATTCTTACTGGTTTCTCTTTAGACTACCTGTAGTGAGATTACACCTTAATGTCATAGCTGAGGTCTCCTTTTAGGGCTCTGTATGACCATGAATGCTTGCTTTCTATTGACAAAACAGGAGATAAACCCAAGGCATGACCCACCATAACCATAAATTTACAAAAAACAACCACCAAAATCCACATTTACATTTGGCAAACATTTTTAACCACTGCAACTTATAGTAAATAATAGCTGATATTTTATCAGTTTGTGTGTCCTGGGATTCAAACCTGTAACTTTGTCATTGCTAGTGATACGCTCTACCAGTTGAGCAACAGTAACATGTAAAGCAGTTTATTAACACGTGGACCTGTTCTTTCCTCTGCACCCAGCAAAAAAAATGTGAAATTCACAAGGCAGCAGAAGTTTTACAAGAACGCAAAACTCACCCAGGAGTTTGCAGGTGTCAGCAGATGTTTTTGTATGTTCAGAGGGCACTTTTACAAGGAAATTGTTTTTGAAAATGGGTGCGACAGCCCTTAAGAACATTCCAAACATTCTGTGGCAGAAAAAACCCAATGACAGTGTGAACAGGGTGTGTGGATATCAAACTGAAACCAGTTTGAAGTTGCAACAACAAACGACAGCGGCAAATGTTTCTCATATTACCAAACTTGCTATTTTTTCCACTAGGTTTGCATATTTATGAAGGATTAACAATGCATGAATGTAGTTTTGCGTGAATTATAGATCTGCATCTGGGTGTGTTCTTCAGAGATTAGGAAGTTAAAAAATCATAAATGTTGATGAGCTGTACTTTGGACAGTGGTTACACTTACTGTCTAACAAGTTTCAACAGGTTCTGCACGTGGCAAGCAATGGCACATTACAGCATAGTGCTTATAGTTTTACTGGCTGAAGTAACATCAACAAAATTAATTTAGGTAATATCACAGTCCAACTACTTTAAAATCGCCACTTATGCATTAATACGGGAGTGTGCACAGTTGTTTAAATGGTGCACAAAATATGTCTAGCAATTTCCCAATCACCTGAACTCTCCCTTATATGCAAATTTTACTAGGTTGTAGAATCACCTCATTGGGGAGCAGCTGATTCCTACAACACAACACATGAGTTACATGCCGTTCTCCACTGCTAATGCTTAAGCAAGTGCTTCAGTGCAATCTGTAATCCTAAAATAAACAGCATGTTCAGACAAAACATCTTTAATCCCTCAAAGTCTCTTAAAAATGCTTTAAGTGTTCCCTCACGTTGGTCCTAGAGTATGAACATACGGTAAAGCTGAGCAATTGGCTGTATCTTATCTGTGCTTCTTTTGAGGAAATTCTCAAGAGTTATGAGAAGACACTGTATAAAGTTATTCATCCACCGAAGCTGTGGGATGTCCTTTCTAAGCTATTGCTCGGATCACAATACCTCACTGTTTGCAAAAATAGGTCAATATGTGAATCAAAAGCTTCTCTGTTCGAGTGTAAGAACAGCAGGTCATTGCTCTGGTCTTCAGTGAAAGAAAGGAGTAGCTAACTGCAAGCCAGTGAAGAAAGATACAGAGAAACTGAGAGATTTAACATTTAAAAGAATGAAGAGGGGATTTTTCTCATAAAAACCATGTTTAAAGACAACTCTCCTAGGTCATTGTAGAAAAAAATCATTTTAAGCAATTTATTTATTATGACCGCATTATCATATTTAGTTATGTAAAAGTAAAATTTACGTAAAGACTTTTACATATAGATTCGCTAGAAAATATTATGACTCAGACATTAATGCTGTACCAACCCTAGTAGCCAACAAATCCTGTTCTTCCCCACTTTCAATAACACAGGCATGTGTTTTTACCCGTACACATATTTGACACTTTTCTGTCAGATTTCTCTACGATGTCTCAAGTCCCAATCGACTGCAGTTATGTCAAATCTGAGATATTCGCAACTACCAAGTCACCAACATTTAGGTCACGACACAGGTCACACAGGTCACGAGTTTAACATCCACGTGTCTATTGACATTCATTATCTGATTGTGTAACAGGATATTCTAATGAGCGAATGATTGTATGATGTACCGGAACTTGTTGTGTTGCTGTTGTGCTTTACTTATTGAACACAATTAGATCAGTAATTGATCGATAATCTGGTCCAAAGACTTCGCAGTCTAGATTAGAATATTCCTCATAATTAGTTGGAAGGACACAATTATGATAATTGGAGTAATATTTATGTATTAACTAATGAGATACAGTGGCTCCTGACCTCATGTCAGACCTGTTTTATATCATTTGTATCAATGTCAATGGATGTGTCAAACTGAGAAGAGATGACAGTCATATCGGCAGCTACAGTCATGATCAAATTATCAGTTATCAAAAAATATAAATAAATGGACACACAAGGGGTGGGGGATGTTCCGTACAAATGTTTGTAATAGGTGTTCTAATTCTGTACAAATCTGCCAAGCTTTCTGATGTGAACCCCTTGTGGGCCTGCCAATGAGATTACTTCATACTTCGATGATTGAGATTCAACACATGAATAACCTCATTCTACAAATTTTATTATGCATGATGTATAACAATATGTTCATACAATATGACAAAATGAAAATATAGCCACATAGTTTTTTCACGTCTATAAATTTCCAATCCCAGGTGCATTCTGCTGTGACTGACACTCTTGTGTACTTTCATATTCATTATTGCGCATGCTCACAGTTACCGCAAGTCTATGGCTTCATAATGACATCACACGAAAAAAACTGGAGTTCATTGCTTCATCACATTACAACTCAACAATGTAACAATGTAAGACACTTAATTACAACTAACACCACCTTTGTGTACGATACTGACAACAGAATGCGTCCTCCCAACTCCTGTCACAGCATGCACACAAGCGGTCTTCAAATCGCTGCTTGGCTTTTTAAATTTGAGAAGAGGCCACATCAAAGCCTGATGACTCATCGGTGTATGGAACATACTAGACCTCCATGCGTTATACCACAGAACTGACAGTGACTATGTAGATGAACTTTTCAAGAATAAAATTTCTTAAAACCTTAACCTGTCAGATTTCTCTACCATTTACTCTTACCAGTTCAATGCTTTTGTAAGATACACAGTAGACATGCTAGTTTGCTAATAAAGATGCAGATATGAATAAAAATGAAGAACAAACAACTGTGTGGCTCAATATTAATTAATTAAGACTTCTATTTACACATTTGGCTGACGCTTTTATCCAAAGTGACTTTATCAGTTTCTGTGTTCCCTGGGAATCGAACTCATGACCTTGGCACTACTAGCATGATGCTCTGCCAAAGCATAACACTGTGCATAAGTAATTCTTGTTTGGTAATAAACAAAAAGCACTTCCAACTTACACCAGGCAAACCACTTGGCGGCAAAATAGTTAACAGTTGCGATTAAAGAGCACTCCCTCCAGCACTAGACCCAATATACATGGGCGTTGACACACTCTTCTCTAGGAACTACTGAGTCCATTCTTTCTGTCAGACACACCCTAAATCCTGCAGGTAGTGTACTTTTACTCATTTATAGCAATAGCATGTGCGTGCTAAAGACACGCTGAAGCCTTGTTCACACTAAAGCTTGCTCTCCCACCTAATGTCACAAGCATGAGAAACTATTCTCAAACATTTCACACCCAAATGAGAAATGCTCATGATTTTTTTCATTGCTAAAGCATGAAGTCAAGCATAAATTTAAGTGTGTAACTAATAGCTAAGGTTATGCATGCACGCACGCACCAGAATTTATAACTGTTACTGTATCTGTGTATGGTAGACATAATGCATTACCTCAGAGGGTTCTGGGCTCTTGATTGGACTGGAGGAATGGCTGAAGGCAGATTGTCCATTTATTGTCTGAATACAAGACAGAAAACTGAAGTGATTCAATTGAATCAGAATATTATAATTGAATAAAAATAGAATATCTGGAATATTAACTGAACTATCTTCGCATACTTTTGAGTTCCACAGCCAAATAACAGCATGCAAACATTTCTATTTCTATATATATTCATATAATCATACACATTAATTTATTAATGTTCAAGAACGATTAACCTGCCCATTAAGTGTTACTTAATGTTTGTCATTTAATAATTACAGTTATTATAAAATGGATTTAAATCTACATTACATTGTTAATGTGTAAAACAAATTAACTACATGTAATTAGAATTACAATGAGGTATAACTGTGAAGCTGCTTTAATGACACATTATTGCTATGCTATTTATAGACCTAATCTGTATAAGTATGAATGAGAACAGGGTAAAGTTTTAGCTACGTAATTAACTTAATTACTAACACGAACAGCGGCTATTATGCTATTATGTAATTATGTTCCTAAACACAGTAACATCAAAGGTGTAACTTGTTGTACATTAATCTAAACAAAAATAGTTAAAAGAAACGAAAACACAAAGCAATTTCCATGTGTACATGAACACTCACTACTTGTCTGTAGACCTCGGTGTCCACGTTGCTCATCTGCTGGACGTTTTGTACGTACACAGGTGACACTATGCGCGGAGCCTGACTCAAATACACGACCGATTCCGCCCGCTGCTGCATGGGCACCAGGTAGCGCGCGCCCCCGTACATCACATTCCCTTCTACCGCGCTGTTAATGTACTGAACCGGCTGCATCTGAGCTCCCGTCAGATTTACTGTACGATAGGTCATCGTACCTTCGTTTATCCCGACCGGAGTAGATGACAAGACAGTCTGCGCGCTCGGTTCCGCGACGTTCACGGTTTTGAGCGTCGTCACACTTTGTGTGAAGGGCAGAGTCATTTTGCAGTAACGGTAAGATCGCAGAACTACAGAAAATCTAACATGGATGAAGAAATGTATCTAGTAAAGTTAGAGAATATTATTTCGACACGCGCACCGAAACTGGACTCCTGAAGTCTATAAGTTGAGTTGTATAAATGAAAAGAGGCGGTGTTCACTAGAGACACTCCTCTCAGCTCAGATGTCTGATAGGAAGCTACGGGCGAGGAATGAGGTGACGAGTTGTTTTGTCGCGGCTGTGTTTTAAACTTATCCAGTATTCTGCCTAGACAGCATTTTGGGGCGGCCTTACAAAAAGTTCTGTTCAGGATACTAAATATAAGATGACGGTATTATCATTTATCATGCTGTTATGGTACATGTACTAATGTTCTCCAAAATTGCATTGGTACTGCAACGTACCTGTTTACAAATACACGGAATTACAAAAATACATTTAAAAAGAAATAAATTAAATTCAGTGGTTGTTTTAGAACTTTTTTGTTTAGTGATAGAGGCCCAAAAATGCTGCACACTTCTATGATGAGCAAAAATGCAGACCAGGTGGGCTACTGATTATGTTTTGAAACACCTCATTGACCCAGTTTCAAGGCTGATTAGCATGTACAGTGGCAGGCATACATATTTTATGATATTGTGATTGCTTATTCAGAGAAAATGGTACATTGTTTAAACAAAAAAAAACCCCACAAATAAATTCAACTGAATGGGACCTAATAAAACAACCAACATTCAGTGAACATTTTTTATTGTCAGGGTGCACATTACATCAGACTAAGCAAAAAAAGGCATTCTTAATCCATAATATAATCCATCATCTATTCAAGCAACAGATCAGAATAAATGTTTGTGTTCAAAAACCCTCAACTAATCCAGCAACTAATCCAGCAAAATGAGCAATGAAAACAATGATGGGACAAAATAACAACATATAATTGTTGGTTTTCAACATTCAGTTCCCAGATTTTCTTTTGTGGCACATTTCTAAGAAAACATCTGTATAATTTAATTTATGAAGTAAAATTTGTTGGTCAAATAATAAAGTTCTAAAAGCATCAAATATCAAACATAGGAAATTTTACCATCTAAGCACTACAACATTTTGTAGTCAGAACATTCATTAAGCCTTTTATTATACAACCAAATTAACACTGAAGGAACTAAAAAGTACCTTTATACGAAAGAATCTTGTATAATAAAAGCATAAATTAGCCTTTGAAATTCTAAAAATGATAATGCTGCAAATCCGCAAAACAAAATAAATAGAAAATAATAAAAATAAGCAAAATGTAAAAGGACATAATTGAAATGAGGTTCTCAGTGTTATGGTTTTGGGCGGCAAATAGTAACAAACAAAGTAAAAACACTGCCACATGGACTAATGTTGTTCTCAGTTTTTCATATACATGAATTGAAGCATTTTCAAGTGTTTCTGAAAGAAATATATCATGCATCATGCTGAAGTTTGGGAAAGAAGGCAGTTTTCCCAAAGAGGCAAATGAACCCTGCTATACATTACATATATTAAATCTTTTATACCGAACACCTTGATGTCATATGGAAAAAAGTTTGCCTATACAACTTAAGCAAAACCCAAGACACCAACCGACATGT
Organism: Botia kubotai; assembly: GCA_036877585.1. NCBI lineage: Eukaryota > Metazoa > Chordata > Actinopteri > Cypriniformes > Botiidae > Botia > Botia kubotai. The sequence goes on along the minus strand of JAZGTI010001741.1, from coordinate 21,052 downwards.
TTGCTTATTTTCCCAGTACAATTTGATTTGCTTATGAAAAAGTTAAAGGTTATGACTGACAGAGCAATGTAAATTATAGCTGAAGTAAAAACATTTTTTCATGTTTGGCAAACAATCATCAGGAGGCAATAACAGATCAGGCAAAGGCATACACACACACACACACACACACAAGCAGGAACAAGACTCAATGACAAACAGTGATGAATGTGTAATGTGTAATAATAACAATATTAATGTCTCACTTTTTGATAACTCAATAATAACAGCAGTGCAGTAATGGTTCAACACATGTACACTTTGGCAGTGAGGCAAGCAATTAAAATGCTGCTCACCCCCTTTTTCTTCCACAAAGTCTGACTGGTAACAAACAAAAAATGCTAATTTTTGTCTATCATACAGGAGTATTTACACAATTTGATGCCTGCCAAAATATTTGACATTTTTCATGTGCTTCTTAGAACATAAACACACACACTCTACATACATACATGCATACACGTAATGATACCATGGCCAAGAAACAAACCTCAAAACTAAAATCAATACATATCTTGTGCAATATCACAAGTGCTTTTAATTCTGTGCACATTAAAAAAAGAAAACAATCCCACCACAGGACAGGGCCTTATAAGCAGCACTTAATTCTGTGTAACAGTTTTTGCATACATTATCAAATTTAATCGAATCGAAATTTACTTTGATTTACTAAATCATTTTATTAATATACAGAAATTTGTTCACTCACAGTTCATGGATCCGCTCCATGTTTACCGATCCAGGAAATTAACTCGCATCAGCCCTACACTACCACTGTTGGTATTAATTTATACTGTATTCAGAATTTCAGAGTTTCTATAACATCTGTAGTACAGATAAAGCAGAAAGGCATTGTTCTTAATGAGGCCATAGTTAATTAATACCCTTACAATTTAAGCACTTTAATGCCTAATTTCTGTGAAATCTATTATGAAACAGCCTCTCCTTATATTCATAGCATTCAGCTAAACAATAAACTATTGCTCTACATGCCCACCCAGCAGTGAAATTTTACTACTATGCTTCACAAACCAGTGTCAAAACATTATGCTTGGTGGTTTCCAGTTTACCTCAAAAGATCACCAGTGTGACCCCTAACTGACAGAGCATACATTACTGTAACCTCACTGGTTTTATAAACAGCTGACAGAAGAGATAGCTGCCAGGAGTGAAAAATAAAGCATTTAGGTGCAAAAGGAGTGTCTTAAAGCATCAAGCATGTACAAACATACATAAAAACATACTGGTCTAAAATAAACATACTTATAGGTGAGAGAAAAGAGATGAAGGCTGAAGGACAGAAGCCCCACGCACGGGCCAACACACACACTGTCCAGTGAAGTGTCACGGACGCACAGCTACAATGGAAGTTTCTTCAGTTGTTCAAAAGTGATAAAGAACTGAAGCTGAAGTCAAGGATAACAGATTATAATGGGCTATATATATAATACATCCATAATGTGTACATATGTGTAAAATACAAGTACCAAAATAAGAGGGCAACACAGTGCATGAGTATCTAACTGAATTGGTACTCAGTACTAATGATAGAGGGAGGGACTGGTAGTACTACTTGGTATCATAGTACTGGTAATTTAGACATCCTTAATTCATATGAAACAGCAAAGTCAGTAGCCTCTGCCTCACCTCATTCTTAACTCTGAGGAGCAGTAGTGCCATAAGCAGACTGGATAGCTAAACTAGAACCTGTGCTGGTAAATACAGCTCACTGGAAATGCACAGAACAATAGTAGAATGTAAATGAATTTTACATTATGGAATACACCATGTACTCAATTTTGATAACTCAGATATTTGCACCTTTAAGACACTATCTAGCTTTTGAAAGAATGGAGTTTGTTACAAACACAAAAAGCTGTATGAAAATAAGAGGTGCAGAGTAGAAGCGGTTAGCCGAGTTTCATAATTTAGCCAGAAGCGAGGAATGTTTTCTCACAAACATAACACGTGGCCCATAATACAGTTCCAGTTGCATTCCAGAAAAGTGTTACTAGACTAAAAACAGACGTTTTTCTTACAGTCTGCAGTTTCTACACATACAGAGAAGTCTAAAAGTGGACAGTATGTCCTCCCTCTGCTCAGACCTGCAGTCTATAACACTTATATAATGTGACCAGTTGTTAATTAAATTATGAATATATACTGAACTATTCAGTGGATATTCAACTATTCAATGTCATGTGAACTCTAATAACCCAAATGGAGCTGAATTAGAGTGTTTATATAATGCTTTGAGCAAGGAGGGGATATCACTATTGCTCTGCTGTACTCAGTTTATGACCGACTTAACTTTGTTGTACTGCACCGCCCTCTAGTGGCTGGCAAATGCAAACACTAGAAAACCAAGTACCTTGCAAACGTCTGCATTTCATACGACAAACATATTTCTTTGCTAAAGGATACAATGATGTTCCAGGGCCCCAGACGCAGCCAGTTGGGCCAGAAACCTTTATAGAGGGCAAAGAAACCCTCATTTCTCCAGGTCTGCATGAGTCCGTCTAGGGTGCCTTTATACAGAGGGTTACCTGCAAGCACACGCTGATTCATCATACGTGTCCTCACCACATCCACTGGGTTTGAGGCCAGCGCCCCTGCCAGACCACACGTGAAACTGGAACTAAATGGAAGAAACAATCACACTGTCAATGTTATGAAAGATTTTTCCTCCAAATAAAACAGGAGTTAAAAGTTGAAATTGACACAGAAATGACAGATGCTCACATAAAATGTGTCAACACAGTGTCTCCCATAAGACCTGAACGAATCAGGTGCTTCTTGGTGATGTCATAGACTGGTAGCTCTACGCCCACCACAATGGCCGCCCTTTGTGCTGTAGGAATGACACCCTGAAAAACAAATGAATAGAAGATATTGTTGGATCCTCCTTTAGCTTTTAACTGTCCAAAATCTAGCGAGTTGCCTCACTACCTACATAAGCAGTGGCCTAACAGAGTATCCTAGCAGAGATGGAACCTCATAAGTGACTGGTCTGAAAATGACTACACAGGCAGCCTCCGCAAAGAGAGGAATGAATCACAATTTATTTAAATGAAGTTTGCCGTCAGCAAGTTACTAAGCTAACAATCAGCCTGTCTGGCACAAAGCAGGAGAAAATTGCACATATGGGGGAAAACAGAAAAAGTGTGTTAGTTTTAACTAGAATTACCTTTTGTTATCTATAGTATTTGGACTTGAACAAAATATATTTCAACATTTCTCTCGCTTGGTCTACCATCCTTCAGTGGAATTAAGTTTTCTACCCTTTGGAATGGTCTTCATGTGGGAAGCACACCTATGATTACTTAAAACGCTGCATAGTCAGCTCACCAGGTTTTAACAAAACTAGTGTCTGGTTTTAGGAACTTGGAATGCAAATTAAACACAAATTCTGACAAAGCATTTTAGAATCATGCTAGATTAACCACACAAGCACATAAAATCTCCTCACTCACCCTCCACAGGCCTCGCGTGCCCTCTGTCTGGTAAATGTTGATGAAGTTCGACATCATGCTGCCCTGTAACAGACTGCCCTGAGCTTGCATGCGAATCTGACAGAGCCGAGGGAATGAACAGTAAGTCAGAGAAAAACAAACTCTGTTAGCTCTGTGGTACAAACAAAAATGTCAAGACCATATCTAATAAAGCCTAAAGGACAAAACAGAAGTCCTAAATAAAGATTCAAATCTAAACATCTGCCTGGCCAATTATTTGGCAGATATTTGCTTCAGAGTGCACATTTTCTACTTAGGGATATTTTTGTGTGGTACCTTGCTTTCTTGCATCAACCATATTTGTCAGCCACTAGTATAACTCAATCTTAGTAGCCTTAAATTATGCCTTATAAATAAATTAAATTATATAAATTATATATAAATAAAATATATAATTTTTATTATTATAAAATATATAAATGATATACTTATAATTAATAATTAAATTTTATTAAATTATAACGAGGTAAAACAATATAACAATATTTTAGCACAACACAAAAATTAGTTTTGATAGCTAAAATATTGATATAAAATATTGATAGCTTTTACTACAGAGGGTAAAAGAAATCATTTAAAAATTTTTGACAAAATTCACTGTACTATGAAACAAATACTGCTTAAGAGCTCCATTATCCCCTCACATTTTGCATGAATTTCTCTAAGTAAATTTAAACCTTTTATATTGATGTTTTGTTGTTTTTTTCCCCATGGTTTCTATGGCCATGGAAACCCTGAAAGATGATTCAATTGAACATTCACACATCCACTTACCTTTAGCACATCAGTGGGATTTGCCAAGGAGGAGGACAAAACTCCAGACACCACCCCACAGAACACATTTATCACCATAGTCTCATCTGAACAAAGACGACAACATCCATTAGAATGAATAATACTTAATACTTAGCCTCAAGATTTAGGCACAGATAAAGAAGCAATGCATAAAAGCTGTTTAATTCTGAGTAACAACATCCTTTAACGTTCTTTAATTTTATAAATACAGCTACATGCGGTATTAAACAAATATGTTTAACAAATTTAAAAACTACCTTCTATCTTAAAAAAAAACTGACTGCAAAGCCACATTCCCATTTTTTACATTGAAAACCATTTTACTATAAAAATATAGGCCTACATATGCTAGTAGAATACACTAAATATATTAACACAGCATCCAGCCTTTACAGAGCAAGGCACAAATATTAAGTCCCCAACAAAGATAAAAGAATGCAGTCAGTGTATGGACAAGGTTAGCATTAGTTGTCTGTTCAGATCTACTGATAGAGGAAGGAAGCTGTGACAAGAGAAGGAAATGAAAATGTGGATCAAGTTTAGGACGATAATTACAGTAGCTCCTTGATCAATGTGACCAACAGTTAGTGTGGTCCAGCACAGGCAGGAAAACGGGCATCTGTACCCCACATCACCAGGCAAAGCAAAGCCTGTATCAAAATAAGCATTTGACACATAGTGGCAAACATAGTGGCTTGGAACAGCATGCAGAGTAAAAACAACAGAAAACAAAACCAAAGACGCCCTGCTGAATCCAATAAAAAGCCACTGATGGCCTCTCTTTAAGTGTTTATGGAAGGGATTCAGGTAATATAGATGATGTTTGCGGAGATTCTGCTCCACGTCAGAATTCATTGGCGCCAGCTCCAGATAAGGTAATGCTCTGTCTGCCTCATTGGCACCTTTTGTTTGGACCGCACATTAGTGATGGTGGGTACACCAGAGAGATGTGTCTCGAATGGGAATGTCTGGTATTGGTCGAGCTGGGCTTTGTTGTACAAAAGTGGAAAAATTTACCAAAATCATTTAGACATCGAAACCTAATTATTAATGTGAATGTTCGTATGCACGCTGAATAAGAAGTATTTCCTGAAACCCATGTATACCCCACTGTGAACAAGCACTCCACTTTTCACTTTCTCCATTCCACTCCACAAGAGCAACATGAATAACTACAGCCATTGGTGTAAGCAATTATTACACGGCTTTCTTGAAAACTTGATTCTGATTGGTCAGTCGCAACATTCCTTTTAAGGAATGGAACTTCTTAACTTCTTAAAAGGGCAAAAAGGAAAAAACAGGAAAACCACTTCCCTGCTCATTCACCTTCACAATTCCTTGCTGTTGGAATGATTTTCCAAACTTTGTCAGCTGCATCCCTCACAATATGCAAAAAAACAACAACAAACTTGTCTTTTATGTAAATACTTAACAAATCTATCCCTATATCTCGCCCCCAACAGGTATTATCACTAACAATTTTTGGGATTTTGTAACTGTACAGCGTTTCTGCTAAAACTGCTTTGCGTTGGGAGCCTGATTTATTCTGCAATAGCTGGATGTACATTATCCATTACACACAAATTGTTTTGCAAAGATGTTCCACTACACTGTTAAATATTTAATCATGATGTATGAGCTTCATCGCTAACTGTCTAGAGGCAGATAACACTGTCTCCTAACCAGGGGTGACGCTGCTAGTTTACAGCAACAAGTAATTTGTTTAACACACTGAAACCCCACACACAGCCAATCAGAACATATTTGACATTTAATACTCAACTGAGTTAAGGACCTTAAAACAATGATAACTGTGAGTGGGGCTCTCAACCTTTTAAACAATGACTGTTTTTTTAACAATAACACACGATACTAACTGATGTCTAACTGATGTCAGCATATTAATAAGTTATAAATGCAATCTGAATCACCTTTATTCATAGAATCTCTATGTGAACAGGAACACCTGAATTTCCGTTTCAGTTTTCCAAATGACAGAAATAATGTACGGAGGAGAAATAAGAGTATTATGAAAAGATTCACGCTCTAAACGCACCTTCAGGATGGCTAACAAACAGTTTCTTCAGCGTGTTGTATGTTCCGATCTTTATTGTTCCATAGGAAGCCTGACGGAGAAGCGCAGGTGATATCCTGAGAAATAAAAGGAAAACCAAATTTCAAGACTGCTGTCATTTTATTTTTAAACTACAGACACCTTTGTAGAAACGCATTTTTCACTGACATAAATAACAGGGTGCAATAGCAGGGGGATTACATATTTAATGTCTGCTCCCATAAGGCAAAAAAATATATTTTTAAGCTTTGCAGTCATCCGTCCATTCTAAATTAGTTTTGTTAAAATTGTTTTATATATAATGACAGCAAAAAAATTATATTTTATAAATATAAACGACAGCAAAAGACAGGCTTGCCAAATCCACTTTAATGGTTAACCACTTCAAAAGCACATTAATATGAGAGACGGATGATGGTTTCAAAAACAAAATGTTCTCGTACACAGATAATGTCATCAAGTTCAACTCGAGCAACCACAGCCATGCAGCTCATGTAAAAGCAGTGGGTCTCTTTCAGTTGACTCAGCTTCTCTACAGACCTATGCAGATCATGTGAGTTTAAGACCATCTATATTTAGTTTATTACACCTATCAGTTTATTAAAGCTGCAATCTGCAACTTTTGCCTCTCTGTCACCATCTCTGTTTGATATAATCGCAGGTTACTTTTATTTATGCATGTTGAAGTCAAACAGACATTTCTTGGGGAATCTGACCAGCTGCTCAAGTTATAAATCAACTTTACGAACTTGTGAATTGTTGTAAGGTAAAAGATTGTGTTGAACACTGATCTGTTATTTACATACTCAACTGTTTTTTTTGTTTATTTTAACCAAATAAAGTTACGGATTCCAGCTTTAAGACTATTAAACCATAGCTGCAATTATGTGTTTACAGGGAAGTTAAACCTGATATTAACAACCTTCTAGCAGGAAAGCTTTGTTGTAATTTAAAATATGCAAATCACTATCCCTCACCCAGAGTATAATGCCCGGATGCCTTCTTCACGGCCAATCCTCAACAGGGCGTGGAACATGCCCCTGTAACGGATCTCCATACAGTGGGTCTGCCCTTGAACCTGGAGCCTTGTTTTTGTGAGATCAATGGGGAAAGTACCTGCAGACCATAATCAGATTCAGTCTTTCAATGTTTTATTGTTTATACTTACGTAGAAGTTTAGTTACCTCTGCAACTGGTTGCTTACTGTCACACCTGTCATCTAATATCTATCAAATCCCATATTGCACATTTGCTTTTGTGCACTGGACCCACTGACTGTGAGATGGGGAATGCTGCTTAACATGTTTTGCTGTACTGTATTGTTCTCGACTAACAATTAAAGCCATTTAACCAGATTTTCAACAGGGCAAAAAGCAGTTTGTGTTTTCTACTGTAAATGTTGGACAGATCTATAAAATGCTGAAATGGTTAAATAATTCTATGAAAATACCTAACTAATAGTGAAACAATCTGTCACAAGCTTTATTTAATTAGCGGCGCTTGTGAAGCAAAAAAAAATTCCTGTTACTCTCTAGCATATGTATTCTGTATTACTCTTACAGTAATCCCTCTTACAATCTACATGCAAGTAACATCGGATGCAGACTTTCTGGATTTTTTTATATTAATGTATTCTGTCACTTCCATTAGATTCATTAACATATATCCCAATGATGTCTACAGTTATAAAGATCTGAGAACTGCTCTGTAATATAGACGATCATCGTGCAAAAACAGCAGGTGCACAGACTCACCAAATTCTGCGACAATTGAGGCCATCCCCCCATAGACAAACGGCTTCCAGTTCAGATTTGCCATTTCTGTTGCGGCTCCCTCAGCGTGATGTAGTCCTACTAAAAACAGCAAAAACCCGAAATGGGAAAAAATAAGATGTTTTAATTTCACATTGTACAACATACTGCTGCCCGTCTGTATTACAGTCTGTCTTTCCAGATGCATAGACAAGTGTGCACCGGAATAAGACAAACCACATTAAAGATTCATTGGAAGCGCCATCGGAAATTTGCGGACATTTTATTGGTTGTAAACTCTGCCAATCATTCTGTGTGAGCTCCGATTGGTTCATATGACCCACAGTTCCACCCACTTCCGACAGCAAGGAGGTTGAGTGACAGCAAGCAATGGCTTTCCTATTTTCTTCAAACCATGTCACATTGAACTTTACAGGTTACCGTATCAAATAAAAAGAGCGAAATACAACGACAAAATGCGCATTTGAAAACAACATGGGTCGATGTCGTAAACGCAGTAACCGAAATTGCTGTATCTATTTCAGCCTCGGACATCCAATGATAATCTAACGGCTTCTAACTGTTAGCCACTTAGAGAAGTACACTTACAATTATAAAGTACACAACTGGACTACCACGCCACATAAGTCAAAATCGCCACATGAACTCACATACCTGAGAGCTGGTGCTTCAGTTAACTGTTATTTTATTTCCGATTCCATTGTCTCGAGCACATGTAGGATTTCTGTACTTTTTGCAGTAAAACTCCAGGCGCGAGGGCAGAGCTTTCAGTTTCCCATCATGTGGGTCAAACAGGAACTCAGCTCGCGCCAACCGGAAGTTTCCGCACGGAAGTTTGTAAATATATAAGCGATTCTTTTATGAGGTCCGACTAAATGCAAAAGGGTGCATTTTAAACTATGGATGATATATATCCAACTTTAAGACTATGATTTATTGCTGTTAACTCAAACACAGGAGTAATGTGTGTTCATAATAAAGAAACTATTACAAGGTGTTTTCTTTGTAATTACCGAGTTCATCCCTTTTACATTGAGGTGCATAATTAGATACAACAAAGAATATAAATTATACAAGAATATTGTCTTGTGTGGCTGCAGAAATTAAACATTAAGATTATGATAGGTTCTGAATGAGACCCCTTTAGTGTCATATTGCTGCTTAAGCAGATGTTGAGATAGAAATGGAATATGATATTTTACAAATTGAAACAATCTTAGATGCCAAATGTGGGTCATCCTGCATGTGCATAGTTTATTTAAAAACACATTGTACTATTTTAATTGATAATTTGTATTTATTGGATTAATTCTCTTTAGAACACATATGTATCACAAACAATAAATATAAATGTACAAAATGTTAACAGATTGAACAAAAGTTTATTTCATTTTCTTTTTTCTCATTTTGTATCACAGCCGATATAAAATAGTAAAATAAAGAATAGCCTGCACTTTTCCCCATAAAATGTGGATATGAATAAGTGTAAATGAAAACTGTAAACTTAGTTTTGTGTTTTATTACTTGTACCTTCCCTTTTATAATGCAATTAATCTTGTGAATCATAAAGGTCTATATAGAGTATTTCTGGTGTTCGCTGGAAGTTTATCAGTCCTTTTAATACATACATGATGTAAAACAACTTTACTGCAAAGATCATTTCTTTGTTAGTGCATAATAATGTCTCTTTGTTCAACCACAGAACCACCTGTTGACTCTAATGTGTGTTAGCTCTACATTGTTAAGTTTTAATATGTTACAGTATGTTCTGAGTGGGACTAATTTCCCACAAAGACACACCAGCATCGTTTGCAACGAACACTCCAACCTGCAAAGAGATTAAATGAAAAGTGATTTTCCCTTTTAAGGCGTTACATGCAATATGCTTTTAGAGTTTAAGAAACAAACCAATACTAATAGAAGGAGAGACACCTTTAATGATGTTGGAGAATATCTTTTTAAGTTCTCATATAGTTCTATGTTAGTAATTTTGGTCTGTTCCTTGATAAGTAGTCTGTAGATGACTGTTGTGCTTCTAGTTTGAGGTAGTCTCACAGAGTGGTGCGTATAAGCCTCATGATGCGCTGGTACAGCTGCTGGACAACTGACACCATATTCCTGGAACATACATGAAAAACAAAAGAAATTTGGCTCCTAAAAATGATTGTTTTCATGATGAGTTATTACTTTTCAAGTTATTTAGGTTATTTACATAACAAATGGACTATTTTGTTTTTATTTACATAACAGGTTGTTATTTTATTGTTAATTGCAGATTAGGGCTGTCACAATAACAGATTTTTACTGCACAATTATCATGACCAAAGGAATTCACAATAACGATATTATCATGATATCTGTTGAAAATGATTGAACTGCTGGAACTGATTTTCAATATTATCATATGTGTAATATTCACGTTAAATAAATCATCATGATTATTAATTTCACAGTTTTGTCGATATCTGTATATTGCAACATCCAATGCAGATCTTGATATTTAAGACTATCAAGATTTTTCTTTAAAGACCATTCATGCTAAATTCTGAGACAGACCCTTGTTCACACCCGTTTACACACAAAAGTAAAACCTGAAAAAACTCAATTATAGAGCTTACAAGCATAATATCTAACAATATGTTCCATAAAAGTACTTCCTGAGACAAACATGTTAAACCCCTAAGACATAATGAAAAACACACATAAACAAAAACTCACCGGGCACCATGCGAGAAACAGTTATTTCTGTCTGGGTGAAGGCAGAACAGGGACGCCACACAATAAACACAGCACAACAGCATGGAAAGTAGTCTCCTTTTTAAAGACATCTTCAGTCCAGCCCTCTAAACAATCTGACCAGTGATTCAAACTGAACTTTAGACGTTCTTTCCAAAGAACTTAGATTCAGTTGTTTCTTTACCTTGCTCAAGGTAAAGTAAAGATGGACAGTGGTGGTCAGGTGAGGAGTGGGCACAGTTCAGCATAAACAGCACCCAAGAGAATCTGTGGCCATTGTGTAGAAGTGAGCACAACAACTGCTGACCAAAAGCTGCTTTCAATAGCAGTGAACAGTCTAGTAGGGATGAATAACATTGCTGCATTGTTGGCCGGTGGGAGTCATGCTTTATTGTGTAGGACTGCCATAAAAAATCTTTGCTTAATATGGGGAACTGAGTGCAGACTGCTGAAAACCTGTTGTGTGATCATAATTGTACTTTGTGTCTATTGTACTTCAACACTTTGACTCAACTTTGCACGTGACGCCAAAAGAAAGCTGAAAAACTGGCTTTATTATTGCAGTAATAAATTTAAAGGTGAATCATGTAATGTATAGAATGTTTGTGCTTCTTAAATAATACATGTGTATTGTATATTGATGTACTGAACATAATGTGCAGAGATTCCTAATGTAATTTGTAGGTTGATTTCTCTTTGTGCAAAAAACACTTTGTGGTGCTGTCCAAATATTGTTCCGACTATGTTGTTTGGGCATTCTGATCAACACATGAGCAACACAGGTTTAACCAGTGTTGTAGGTTTAGTGCGGTGCTATGTGTTTGACTGACAAGTGTAACGTTGACACAGGGACAGTGGGATCCATTTGCAGCGTTTTATTCAATAGAGTAAACCAAAAACAGGTGAAGGTCAAATACCGGCAAACAGAGCAATGAGGGCGAGACAAAAACACAATAGGAAAACAGGCAAAGGTTAGGGCAGGCAGCAAACAATCAACAACAGAGATCAAAGCAAAGACAAAGGGTAGGCGGCGAAGAATCAAAAACAATAAACAGCCCAATCGGCAACGGTTAATCAACACAGGGAAATGCTCTGAAATGTAGTGCATAGCAAAACAAGACATCGCGCTGAATGTGGCGTGAACCTGGGCTTAAATAGCAGGGCAAATTACAAACAGGTGGTAGACAGAAAGTAATCAGCTCTAGGTACAGGGAACATAGGAAATATAGTCAGAAATGCAACTAGTACTCTGGCGAGGGTTCCCTCTGGTGGCAGGGAGGAGGCGGAGCGGCGGCCTCCTCCGTAACAACAAGTATGTTAACAACAACAAGTGGTAGGAAAAACCAGATTGAAAACAGAGATTATTTTAACAGTTCTGTTTTGTGACACTAAAGGTGCAGAAATGTAGTCAATATAATTGATTCATACTCTTTCCAGACAATAAAACAAAATAAAAGAACATTTTGGCTACTATATTAAATGTAAGAGGTATTTACATTAAGAGGTATTTACATTAAATGGTAAATCTTTCAAATGTTATTTCACCCATAAATAATTCTGGTTATTCATTTTCCACACTCATGAGTAATCACATGACGCTGTTCCGCCCACCTCTCAACTCAGTCTCTACACCCATCCCACTCTCTCCTTTTTCGTCAGTTTCTCTTCCCCTTTTATTTGTTCAAAGTTAGTAAAGTGATCAATGGTTAAAGACCAGTACAGGGCTGTGGAAACACATCTCTTTAAAGACATTGCAATCAACAAAATGGACAACAGAACGTCAGCTCATTTTTGTTTCTAACTGGGCTTTCATCCTAATGCCAACCGAAAAATGTGTTGAGAAACGCTAAATTCCCAGCTGGAATCTTTCTTCTGGACAGTTTTTCTTCTGCTGAAAAATCTTCACTGAATTTTTGGGATGTTCCCAGGAGGATGAGAATGAATTTTTACCATCAGGAGTTCATCTGCTTCTCATCACTGTATCAGGCAAGCAACGCTTTTTAAACAACATCTCAAACTTCTAGAAACTCAAGTCAAAAGTATTCAGCTCTTTCTAAAAATCTTTTAATAAAGACCTCAGGATGATGATGCCATCATATGATCAGCATTGTAATTTGTAAATAAAGTTAAAGTGTTTATTACAAAAGTCTTTTCAATTCAGAATCGGGTGCTTATAGATAGTCTTCTCCAGTAGGAAGTATGCTCTTGAGATACATTAATGGGACCTGGATGACAGCCAGAAAGAACAAGGGTCGGACAAGTGAAACCACAGCAGCCAAAGAGCGACAATGTTTTACTTTCCCCATGGGAGTGAAGAAAAATCTACAGCCTTTGTCCATTTTCTCCATTTCCTCTTAAAATAGTCAGTATCTTTGTCTGTTTATACTTAAACTCCTTTAAACTCTAAAATGAAATGAGACTTGAGAATGAACTTTTATGTGGACCACAGCAAAAGAATATGTGGTGAAAAGATGATCCTTTTTAACATGACTTCCTTGGAAAATATGAGGGAGAACCTTAAGGTGACATCAGCAAGTCCAATGCTTACAACCCCTGCAATGATCGAAAGAGTAGTAGTGACCACAGGCTACATTCTTAGCGTGGGATCTGTTTTGATCATCTGCACCAACCTTTTAGTAGCCATTGCCCTGGTTCTGCTCATCCATAAGAGGGGCTGTCAGAGCTGGTGCTTTGTCTTAAATTTAGCCATTGCTGATATCCTAGTGGGCGTGGCCATAACAGGCGTTGCCACTGATGCGCTTGAAGGAAGGGCGGCTACCATGAATAAAGACACGTGTTTGTTGCGAATGTCCTTCATCATTGCACCTTCTGCTGCCTCAATCATCACCATGTTCCTTATTTCATTGGATCGCTACATGGCTATAAAGATTCCACTGAGATATTCACAGCTAATGAGCAAGAAGATGATTGCCGGCACTCTGGTACCCCTGTGGCTGATCTCTGTGACTGTGGGCTTTTTGCCCTGCTTTGTGGAAGCAATGCAGCAGGAAGATTATGACAGAGTCTGCACGTTCTTCTTAGTCATCGAACCCCAGAGCATCATTGTGATCTTCTGTGTTTTTTTCTTCCCTTTACTTTGTGTCTTCATCTATTTCTACATGGACATCCTGAAAATTGCCTGTGGCCACCAGCAGCGCATCCAGGCCAGGCAAGCGGGTTCAAACTTTTTGCCACCTAGCCGTTATTGGGGTCACGTAAAAGCCCTGCGGACTGTTGCAACACTGGTTGGGTGCTTCACACTCTGCTGGTGCCCTTTCTTTGTGGTCAGTATCGTGCAGGTTCTATGTCCAAAATGTAAACTTTATCACTTTCTAGAGAATCATCTCTGGCTTCTGGGACTATCAAACTCCCTCATCAATCCACTTGTTTATGCCTGCTGGCAACGGGAGGTGAGGAATCAGATATGTGAGATCTTCGCTCATATTAAAGTCAGGTTGTGTTGCACAACGTGCTCAGAGACATCAAACAGATGCCACATAGACCACATAACTCTCACTCAGGTGGAAAAATGTCAAGCCAAGACAAAGCCCATCGAATTAAATTATTGTGAGCCTGTCACAATTCCTGAACATCCTGAAAAAAATTCCCAATAAAATGGGAATGTAGGACATAGGAAACTGTAAAAGGTCACTGACATCAGCAGTCAAATAGAAAACAGCTAATGGATGTGGAACCAAGAGTGTCTCCACATAAAACACAGCAGATGGCTCTGTTTGCTTTTCTTCCCTCTTGCACGCAACATATTACATTTAAAATAACCAAAGCACTTAGGTCTTGTCCCATTTCCACTCGTTTTGTTTTTATTGTCAGTTGTAAAATACAACACAGGATTAGATCATCTCGTGTATTCAACAGTGTTTTATGCATTTTCCAGTATGTGAAACTTGTATCTTTTCTATCAATAAGGAAGTTTTTCATGATCATGATCAAGTCCTTTAATGACAAAAGGGCAACCAGTGGGACAGAACCACTAATCAAAAGATGATTTTAACTCTGTTTTTAAAAAGAAAATATACCTGGAATTATTTGTGTGACAAGTCAAACAGTTTCATGTGTACGTTTATTTTATGAATAATATTGTATTGTTATTATTGACTTATTTTATTCTTTGTATGAATATGTGTATGGTAATTTTTAAATTGCAATTTCGTTTTTATAATCTGAATATAAATAGGCTTACATTCTTAATAAATATATTATTGTATTCTTCTTAAGGTGTAACCTGTTGTGAAGTTTCAGAAATATACTTTAAATCATGTGTTCAGGTAACAAACGTCACAATTACGTGTATTCTCGAGGTTATCTCTAAGGTTCCTTAGCTGTGAACTACAAATCCCACAATCCCTTTCGCCTTTTAAACCGGGACCAGAATAATCGGAGTTAAATAATTCCGGTATGACTGCAGGATAATTACAGTTGAATTGTTGATTTTATTGTATATATCTCATTGGCAAATATCTCCCTATATTTGTAATAATACTTTTGTTAGGCTAAATACTTTCTGAGAATATATGTACTATACGACTTAATAGTAAATAGTATGTTGCTAAAATTGAATTTTGCAGAAGACCTAACAATCTATAAGCAATTCATGATGAACAGTTTATAAAACACCGAAAAATAACAAGAACATTGAAATAACGGAAACATTAAGAAACCGTTAATATAGAACTTATACGACCGCGAGTCCATTATCTGTCTCTTTGGGCAAACATAATTATGAATTATTATTTTTACTTGTAAAACATTAAAAGTATATGTGATAAGTAAAGCAAATAGATTTTTCTGTCCACCAAATATTTTACCTTTATCAGAAAGTTATTTTTGGAACAAAATATCTAGAATAGATACAGGGGAAAGTTGTGACCAAAAGTTAAACTCATCAATGAGATGAATACAAAGAAAATCTGATCTGGGTGTGAAAGTTGCGGCATACAGTCTGTAAGTACAGCGCGTGGATATTCGTCGGTTAGTGTTCCGATTGGATTCTTGAATTGTAACATTGTGGTTGTGTTTCAAAACCCAGTGCATTGCCTACCTAGACTGAAGTTGGAGGAGGCACCTCAGGAGCATCGTAAACTTTCTGAATAAATTTGATAGGCTTTCCTTTAGATCAACCCAAACAACAGTTTCATTTTGCCAGATGGTGGCAGCAGTCGCCTATTACACTGCCCATTTGACTCTTAATGCAATTTTTTAGGAGCCCACAGTAGTACGTAGTGTACAATAATGCTTATTTGACCTTGAATTGTAAAGTGCTGTTTGTTCATGGTTGTTTAAATAAACGCTTTGATCAGCTCAAGAGGCAATTTTATGACACTTCAAAAAACAATTTAATAATTTACAGAATAATTTGACAACGCTTTATGTAAATAAAACTGTTCCTTGAAAACTGACCCATGCAGTACCGTATAGCTGGTAAGTGCACAAAACGTGTATGATATGTTTGCATGTTATTTTTATGGTGATTTACAGGTGGATTTCCATACGAGCTGACAGAAGGAGACATCATCTGTGTATTCCCTCAGTGGGTCCTGTTCAAACCCACATTCTTCTTCCTGTATTTCAAACACGCCTCCTTTCCTTGCCGAATAATCAGTACTTCTGTTTTCTGTTCTGTGCAGCTTTAATCCACCTTTGTGAATCTTAGGTATGGAGAGATTGCCAACATTGTAGTTCGAGATAAGAAGACAGGCAAATCCAAGGGATTGTGCTTCCTGTGTTATAAATATCAAGGAGCACTGTTCTAGCTGTGGATAACTTCAATGGAATCAAGGTAAGTGACCTTTTTGCCTGCTTAGTTAGCTGTGTTCAATAATAAAATGTTATTTAGAATAGGTGTGTTAAGCTTTATTTTGTTGTTTCCTTTAAAGATTAAGGGCCGAACCATATGTGTGGACCATGTAGCAAATTATCGACCACCTAAAGACTCGTATGTAGTTGACATGTATGTAGTCACTAAACGGTTGCGAGAGGAGGGCTGCACTCCTAAAGTACCTCCTCTTCCGATTCAGAGTCTAAGGATAAATACGCTATATAAGCGGGAAGAGGTTCAACTACACTTTAAAGTAAAGTTTTAGTTTAGTTTAGTTAAAGTTTGTTTTTTGTTGTTGTTTTTTATGTTGCCACACATACAGGAGAAGCAAAATATTTGGCTTTTAACTTTTCCACATGGGTGTGAACATATTGGGATATATTGATGCATCTGTGTAATGCGACTAAATTGCAGAAGTTCAGAACAGGTTGTTTTTGCAGCTTAGGAGGGGACATTTTAATCTTTAAGTTATTTGTCGTAGTACGTCATGATTTTATTAATGATAATTAGATTTCTTGTATGCCTTATGATGCCTCTGAAGGATAAATTGTTGCACAATGTTGCAGTGTTATACAATGTGATGCAATGTTTTACTTCAGAATAAAAAGAAAGAAAAAACATTATAAACATGAAACACAAACTGATGTCATCATCCTTACCTCTCAGAGTGAAGAAAGAGAAGGATGCGGCGTATGGGATATGCTGTAAGAGGACCGGCTGAACACAGGGAGTACAGACTTAGACAAGACAAAGTGGCAAAGACAGATTCAGAAAGAGGCATGGAGATGACAGGAGAACTGAGAGACAGACAGACAGGAACAAAGAGGAGAAAATACAGGACACACAACAGCGTGACAACAGAGAGAGGAAGAGGTAGTGACAGAGAGAGAGAATGAGACAGGGATGGAGGAAGGAACAAAGAGCGAGACAGGGATAGAGACAAAGACTGCCAAACAGAGAGATCACAGTCGGGAAAGAGAACACAGGTGAAACTAAACACAAAGATATTTACACAAATAAAATTAACTTTTTCTTTTAATTATTTTGCATTCAAAATTAACTCCCAGTTTTATTGTGAGATTTTTTTTAAGTGTTCCTCAGAAAATGTAAAGAATTTTTTATTATATGACTCTCTGGAATACTTGATTATGATTTGTCAGTTACTCGCAGTGCCAACTTGTTAGCTGTAGTCAATCATAAGCCAGTGGTTATCTATTGTCCAAAATGGTTTTTCTAAGACTTTTGTATTAATTATAATAAAACCTTGGGTAGAAGCCTGAGTCTCCAGTTAAGGCAACAAAATGAAAGTATTATGACATATTGATATTAATTGGATGAAAAAGAACTTGATAAAAGGCTTGCTACATCATAGAAAATATATTTGAGTAACTATTATTAAACAGTAAATACGTTCATTTTATTGCTTATGCTGATTGTTTTCTACATTGTATTGGGCACCTTTTCTTAGCAACCAACCAAGCTTTAAACCAACCTACCAGATAAAGTAATTTCAGCTCAGTATTACATTTATTTGCCAGGTTGCAGTGTAGTAAGCAGGACAGTCCACCTAATGTTCCTCATCACCTCGTCAGATTTATGTTACGATAATGACTGTACATTTCCCTTAAATGTTAATAACATTTCACACACCCATTGACAAATAAATAAACTTTATTTGATTTTAAATGGTACAAAGACCCAAAAGTGTCTTGCTGAACAGTGACAACTGAAAACATTTCAGAAAAATCAAGATGATGCTATCAAAGTACAACAACCAAATCTATTAAAAGACATTTAGGTCAGGGCAAATGCTCAGTAGAAAAAAAATTTAATTACATCAGACCAAACAGATAACCCATTTAAACCCGCTCAACAGGAAACAACAGCATTTCTCTGTTTATATTATTTAGAATAATCTCTAGAGCCACATCAATGTATTTAATAAACTAGCAAGAGAAGGTAAAACAGAACTATGCAATTATATTCTGAATAAATAAACAGAATTCATTAGTTAACACTGAGCTAAATATTAAGGTGAAGACTAGAAAATGTGGATGCTGTAATTATTGAATTTGGAAAATTAGCATCTGTTTTCTGAAACAGGGTTTATAACAATCAAAACATACCTTGGTATGCTCAGAATAAATGATTTTAGCAAAACACTATTTACAGTTAGTACAAGAGGGAATGCCTGGGTTTAGAGTTAGGGTTTTCAATGGTTCACATTACACTGTAAAATAAGTGAATCACTCTATTCATTCAATCTAGTTCTATTCATGACCAATGATCAGTTCTGAACAATCCATAAATGGCCAATCAGGAGTCACAGACAGTAAACATTCAGATCAATACTCAAGGTTAAGGGTCAAACTTGTGTTTGTGCTAAACTTTTATAGCGTACACTGTATGGTCACGTGACGTCTTGGCGCCTGAAATTAAATGTCTCACCAACCCTGTTTTGAATTTGCTATCAAAAATACAGATGACAAGGTCTCAATGGGATGTTACCTGTATCTAAAAATACAAACAGCTGCAACTTCATCAAGTCTTTGGATGTAGCAGTCTTCTGTAGATGTAAGCAGTTTTTTATTCACATTTAGCCCATATGCTTTTTTTAAATCTTTGGGTCCTTGAATCGTGAATATCACAGTATTTACCAAACTAAATGCCTTTTTTTAGTTTTTGTCATATACAAATTTAAGAACTGATTATTAATCTCCTAAATGAGGCTCTAAGTAAAATAACTTTCCACAGTAAAATCCATTAAGTTTAAATTATAAAAACAGTAACTAAATGTAGACTTTGATGAGACTTCCAAGTCTTATACACTACAGTAATGGCTATTGCAATGGTTGGGGGTGCAGTGAGATGTGAATGTGAGCTATTGTTCCAGGCTGTTAAAACTGGCTAAAAAAATTAGTCTCTGTGCTGTTTATTACAATAAGATATATCTTAGCATAATGGATTTGAAAATACTAGCTCTAACAATGCTCTTATAAAACCATATTAAGTAAATTACTTTTGCATATTGATGAACCTGCAAAATGCTAATATTTATCTCCAAAACTGAAATTTTATCACTGGATCGCCAAAGGAAATATTTCTATAAATCTCACCAGTTAATCACCATGTATGTTAAGTATTCTGGTCCTTGACAGAAAGTTGTTTATTCACGAGTTCATTAGGATGTGCTACTCAATATTGATCCTGATGGCTCGATTGTGAGGCATGGCACACAGCTCAGGAGACCACCTGCTCACTTCATTAACATGCATTTATTCAGTTTTGAGTTCACTTCTGTTTAAGGGACCCTGAAATACCATGGAAGAGAGACAGATGGTTGGTGGTCTATTTTAACACACTATATATTGTCTCTGTCACAGAGCTACAACACAATCTACAATTGGTGCCTGGTTGTGTATTACTTTATATCATTTATATTCCAAAGATATTAGACTAAATGTGCAAATTTAATATGGTTATTTTTTTCTCTTTGTTGCAGATTATTTACAAAAAAACGTTACTGTTTATTGCACAAGCTTTGCAATGTGAGGCCAAAGTCATAATTGTCACCATTACACCCAACATAGATTCTGTGCTTGGAGCTCCCTTCAGGGCCTATGATCTACATGCAGGTACTCCATTTTGTTTAACACACATCTACTTTTTATACAGAACCTTTAGTATTAGGCATGCTGTTAAACCATCCATTTTACTGTTTTTGTTCAGATTTCAGACAGAATGATCGGTGTTAATTAAATACCTATTCTTTTGAATTTAATCAAATTCATTTTTATAATTACAAATCTACAAAAGATTCAAAATAGGATCGGAGATTCAGGAAAACAATGTACAAGAATTTTCTTCTTGAAATGAATTAACTAGATTTCTCATTAGCATATTTAGTTGTCATGACAACAGCATGTTGAGAACACATGCATGGGGGGGCAAGAGTCAGACCGTACATCTGTGGAACAAACACTGACCAGAGCACGTGAGCTCACCATGTACATCTTTTCTATGGGTCTACATGACGTAGAAATTTATCAACAAAACAGAATACAATTCCTTTATAACTGATTAGTAAAAAATTAAAATTGCAGATGGATAAAAAAAGAGTGAAGAGTAGCCATTGTGCATCAAAATTGGGATCTCTTTAACCACCTGCTTACACGGATATCAAAGCTGTTCTGGAACAGACACTGGAGGTATTTGATTTGAGAGGCTAGATTCCATATTCCTGTTGAACAGTGTTCAGCAGGTCGACCTGTGAACATATGTCCTTTCA